>JASAUF010000591.1:8125000-8332500 GCA_030180095.1 Magnolia changhungtana
CTTCAATGGCCAAAAATCTCTTAGGCTTCACACGTCCAAGCCTTATATACTGTATTTGGGGTGTTTTTACGAAAAAAATTACCATTAATACTAGAAAATGTCCAAAATGCCGCTCATATAAACTAAATCATAAAATAAATCAAAATAATCAAATTAACTAAACAAAATAACTAAAACTAGTGTCCAATATAAGTCCACGATAAAGACGACCCAATGATCAGAATGGTCCACAATCAATTGCAAAATCCAACGGCCTAATAGATGCATCCAATCGATCCAATGGTCCCATACTCTTAACTAAGCAACCTACATGTATCTTTCCAGTAGGGTCTTCAAAGAAGCACAATCATTTATGTGGGGTCTTTAATGTGGCTAGGAACTCGAATTGGGCCCACTGGGCCCCATGTAATTGTCACAACCATAAAGAAATTGGGGCAACTCTCCTTTGATAAACTCTAAAAGGTGCTCAGATGTCTTCATCAACTCTCCCTGGCTGAGAAGAGTTCGCCTCTAGCGAAATAAAATTGTGATAACGCTCTAGGAGATCCGGTCTAGTCTTTGAAGTTCGGCCTTTGTAATCCATGTATTGTCTTATTCTGGCATGTTTTTCCACTTGATGAGATATTTTTGGAAACCCTCGTCTGGTAGAAACAACTTGTTCATCCAAGATACATTCAATCTCCTCTTCTTTTTTTTTTCTTTTTTTTTGAAAGTAACGGGATTTTATAAAAGACCAAAAAGATACAAAGACCTGCTGAGATAACAGGAGAAAAAGCAAACTAAGGACCTAAGAACAAGAGATCAAACTCCTCCTTAAGGCCCACGACATTAGCCGCCCATTCTATAACCAGATTTTTGGCACGAGTTCCCACCGCTTGGACTGAAGAACTGATGTTGTTAAAGCACCTGTTGTTCCTTTCCTCCCAAACTGCCCACCAAATGGCGAGAATCGACATTCTCCATACACGAGTTTTGAATTTATCCGTCCTAAACCCATGCCAAGATGCTAATAGGGAGGAGGTAGAACTCGGGAGGCAACCATTGCAGTTGAACCTGTTGAAGAAGTCCGACAATATGTTACCAACAAAAGGACAATGAACCAGCAGGTGATTGCTGTTTTCTTCACTGTTCATACAACATAGACATGTTTACGATCTGCATGCCTCGCTTTCGAAGATTGTCTACAGTAAGGATCCTGTTTCTACCAACCAGCCATCCGAAACAAATATATTTAGGGGGAGCAGAGTATTTCCAAATGAACGGCGAGGGAGTGTCCGCTGGAGGGGTTGGGAAGGAGATACGAATAAAGAGATTTCACCGAGAACTTGCTTGATTTGTCCCTACTCTAAATTAATGTATCAGGGCTGGACGGGTTTGACACTATTAGTGAGAGTTGACTCATCAGGCCCACAAACTCCAACACCTCCCATTCATGGAGATTCCTAGTACACTTCACCTCCCAAACCGTGCCAGCTGCTGTCTATGAGTAACAGTTGTTGATCAAAATTTTCCTGACCGGGGCCAGGTCGTAGAGATTTGGGAACCTAATGTTTAACGGCACGTCACCCACCCACCCGTCTTCCCAGAATCGGATTGCCAACCTGGCCCTGGTCAAGAACATTTGGTACGTATGGATGGTAAAAGAGGTAAAGGCTAGGAAGGCTGGTCTAGCAAGAGCCACGAGTCATGGGCCATGTTGGAAGCACCACCATCCAGGCCAATGTATGGGTTGGGAGAAAGGCCATTGGGTAGAGTTGCTAGACTGTTAAGAGACCTAAGATCTTCCACATTGAATGTTGAACTAATTCTCATGTTAGGTGGAAGATCTGCAATATACGCATTGGAACTTAAATCTTTTTAATATTTTTTAAGGTCTTGTACTAAAGGCTTGTAATTTCTTCACAGCCCCTTACAGATACCGTTCTGGCCTCATCCGAACCATCACATAATCTCCTACTTGAAATTCTTTAAACCTACAAATATTTTGTACTTTTCATTGCTCACATTAATTTGTTTCTTAATTTCAACGTGCAAGTCATGAATATGTCATGCAAATGCATCTGCGGACTCTGAAGGTCTATGAGAGACTGACATGGGAATGAGATATATAGGCTTCCTAGGATTGTAACCATGCACTACCTCAAAAAGACTCGTGCCTATCAATCTATTAACTGAACTATTATATGCAAACTCTACGACTGGTAAAACTGAATCCCAAAGTCCTAATATGGTCATCCACAAGACATCGTAACAGGTTACGTAAGCTTCGATTGATCACTTCTGTTTGACCGTCAGTTTGAGGGTGGTGTGCCGTTGAGAACTGGAGTCTCGTACCCATCATATATCGAAGTGTCTTCCAAAATTAGCTCATGAACTTCACATATCTATCAATCACAATGGCCTTCGGTAAACCATGCAAGCGAACCACCCCTCCAAAGAAAAGCTTGGTAATTTTAGAGCCATCAGATGTTTTGGAACATGGAAGAAAATGAGACATTTTCAAAAAATGGTCCACCACCACAAAGATGGAATTGTGCTTTCTGATTGTCTTGGGTTAGCCCAAGCACGAAATCCATACCAATATCTTGCCATGGAGCGTGTGGCACTGACAAGGGCGTATATGATCCAGTGTTCTGCCTTTTCTACTTTGCCAATTAACAAGTCCTACATTGCTCGATGATTTGGGCCATGTCTTGCTTGAGGCTGGGTTAATAAAACTTATCCTCGACAAGGGCAATACTCGTCTCTACCAAAAAGATTGGCTACTCCGGCATGAAGCTCCCAAATTAGAAAATCCTGAAGTGAGGTGTGGGGAATGCAGAGTATATCGCCTTTAAATAAAAACTCATCAATAAGGATAAGCCCATTAATCATTCCTTGACTGGTCATCCAAAAGTGACGTGTACACTTTTCTAAAATTTAGGCATGTAGAATACTCTCTTTTCAATTATTTGAACCTAGTGACTTCCACGCTCATGGATTGGAGTAATGCTACTTTACGACTAAGTGTATTGGTAGGTTTATTCTCGACCCCGGCCTTACGTTTCAAAACAAAGGTATACTCCTGGAGAAACTAAACCTACTCGACATGCCTTGGGTTTAATTTCTTCCGGGAGTTGAAGTATCGCAAAGCCTCATGGTCAGAAAATAAGACGAACTCTTGTGGTAGTGAATGTCGCCACCGTCGTAAAGATTGGACTACCACAGAGAATTTCATGTCATATGTAGAATATCGTTGCTTCGCCTCATTCAACTTCTCACTAAAATAGGCAACGGGGTGCCCTTCCTGGCTAAGTACTCCACCTATACCTACACCTGACGTGTCACACACAGCGTCAAAGACTTTAGAAAAGTCGGGAAGGCGTTTGACATGAGCCTTAATCATTTTTCCCTTATTATACTTGAACACCTTAGAGGCAACATTAGTCCATTTGAACTCCCCCTTTTAATGTAGTCCGTGATGGGAGCTATAATGGAACTAAAGCCTCGAATGAATCACATATAAAAAGTGAATAAACCGTGAAAGCTACACACCTCATGAATGTTTTGCAGTTCGGGCCTACTCAGCCTTGGCTTTTTCGAGATCCGCATACATGCCCTAAGATGAAATAATGAACCTTAAGAACATAACTCTTTATTAGATATGAAAGAACACCTTTTCAAGTTGGATATAATTTCTCTATCCTAAGGACCCCACAAACTTGGATCAAATGGTGGAGGTGTTATTCCTTGGAGATACTATAAATGAGGATGTCGTCAAAATATATCACCGGGAACTTACCCATGAAGGGCTTCAACACATGGGGTCATCACTCTTATGAAAGTACTTGGAGCGTTGGTCAAGCCAAAATGCCTGACTAGTCACTCATATAGCCCATCATTCATCTTGGAGGGGATATCTTCCATTCATCTCCTAGGCGAATACGTACTTGATGATATCCACTTTGGAGGTCAATCTTGAAAAAGATCGTGGCACTAGCCATCATATCCAACATGTCGTCAAGACGTGGTATTGGTAACCAATACTTGATTGTAATCTTATTGACAACTCAACTATCCACGCACATGCATCAAGCGCCATCTTTCTTAGGCATGAGTGGGGCTGGCACGGAACATGGACTTAAACTCTCCTTAATGAACCAATTTCTAGGAAGCTCATCAACTTGCTTCTTTAACTCCGCATGTTCTATGTTCTATGAGGTTGAAGCTCACCCGGTAAGTCCTCAGGGAAAACATCGCTAAACTCTCCTCCAGCACCGGAATCACTTGGGTTGACAACTTTACGCTAATATTGGGTGTGTCCTCTCTTGCCTTAGTCACCCTTTCAAACTCTTTGGCATTGATTATGTGGAGAGACTTAGGCTAGGGCTTCCTTATATCTTTTAGGTCACCCTTCTTGACATCCTCCTTCTTCGGGGTACTTTTGGGTGGAAGAGGATTTAGCTTTATCCTCTTACCTTCATGAATAAATGAACATGTATTTGAATGACCGAATAGTGTCACATTACAATCATACAGCCAAGGTCCGCCCAAGATGACGTGGCCTACGTCCATAGGTAAAACATCACAGCACATCGTGTCTTTATAGGAAGCAAACTGAATGGGAATAAGACACCACTAAGAAATCGGTATTAATAACACATCAACCCATGAAACTCGATACGACTGAGGGTGAGAGACATGTTTCAAACCCAAACGAGATACAATTGATGGGGACATCATGCGCGCATGCACGCCACCCCCCTTACGCACATACGTATGAAGGAGGGTCCCACTGTTGATTTGGCTCGATGACGACGTCTAGGGTGGGCCTCCTAGTTAGAAGACGAAGTTTGGTTCAAAAGAGTGGGCCCGATAGTGAAGTGAAGGCCATCATGGGATCTTATGATCGTGGCCCACTAGTCAGATTGATCTCATATTTTAGGTCTTGCTTATTTATATTATTTAGAACATCATGAACGCTTTTGATTTCTTTGTTTGGTTTTTATTTTAGTTTACTTCATCGCCAAGTAATAGGTTGCGCACATGGCGCGAGTTTTGGGGTTATAGGGTTTTCCTATAAATAGGCACCCGTTGTAGCTCTTTTGATGCAATGAAGATGAATAAAAATTGTTGCTTTTTCCTGCTCCTTTCCGAGTTATGAAAACCTAATTGGGTGCGAAGCCCTCTCTTTTTCGAAGGGCTAACTACCATGGTGCGAAGCCACATCTATCCCGATTCGCTCCCACCTTCCATCCATATTTCTCCTCCTATAAGCATTCCATCTGCAAATCCATCAATAGTTGCACCATTTTTCTCTTTACAGCAGATTTCCAGAATCTGGCCCTGCAAGAGAGCTAAAACTTCGGCGGAGCACCACACACAAATCGTGCATCGGATCGAGCTGAGAGTTGGGGGTTTTGGAGTCCATCCCTGGCCGACTAAGGCCAAGGTGACCATTTTTTGAATAGTGGGCCCCACACACGTGCGGCCGTGATCATAAGCACGTGCGTCTTGGCCATTGTTGCTGTCCGCGCTCGGGAACTGTCTTTCGGTTCAGGTTTTCTTCTTATTTTACCCTCTCATACCAGTTTTTCATAAACCCTAACCCTAGATTGCATTATCCTTAATTTGTTTGCCCCTTTTCTCACCCTAGGGTTCCTCGAATTGAAATTGGTGAATCCCTTGGATTAGAGACTGATTGTTGTGCATGTGTGGATGAGTACTGTTTATCTTTGAGCATCGTGTGGTTTATAATTTTAACAGATCCAGCCCTAACCCGCGTAGGCCTATACCCGTGCGGATTCCCCTTTACTTGAATGTTTGAGCTTTTGTGTAGGATGTGGAATTAATATAGATTGTTTTGAATTAGTATAATGATCTAAAGCTTGAGATCTTGCATATCATATTTAATTTTTCATATCCTGCATCAACAATGCTAGTGGAGACCACATCGGTGCAACTGCCACTGTCAATTATCACCTTGTAGTTTTTGTCACCACACAACGTAATTATGGAAAATTAAATTCCTGCACCAATCATCACTCTCTTTGGCATGGGCTAAGGCACATCTAACAACTGTAATTAGGTCTCAACCCCTCCAACTTCTTCATCGTTAGCATTAATTTCAGGCTGATATTCTTCTTCTTCATAATCGCCCTGATCATCCGCATCCTCATCAAACTCGCCAATCACAGAGCATTATTTCGCTCTTTCGTAGGGCACTGGTATGCAAAATGACTATATCATTGGCATTTGTTACACCGTGTTTGTTGACCTTCCCTCAAGCTGGTATTAGCTCTAGACATTTATCCTTCAATCTAGAGCCCCAACCGATACTCAATCCAACAATATGGATGTGAAGGATAGATGCCTAGCTAGTACCAGCTGGATTCATGAGAGTCGAATTGCCCACGAATTGCGGTTTCAAATATGGCTCAAGTTCTAGCACCACTTGATAAGCATGCTCTAGGGTGCTATCTTCGTGAGGAATGAGCTCACACTAAAGTTCGAATCAAAGGCCCATTCTGAAATGGGAAAGGGTCACTAACGGGTCCTCCTAGATGTTACAACGCATCATATAGTAATCAAACTTGGCGATGTAATCAGCCACAAGCATTGATCCCTGTCGAAGGGATTTCCATTGATTTAAAAGCTTCAGGCGGTAAGAGAGTAGAATGTACTTTTCGTTCAAGATATCTTTCATCCTAGCCCACAGTGAGACTGAGTCATCTCCAAACTTCTCCACCTGCTCGAACATTAGTCCAAAATGACTTGGGCTTGTTGGGTCTTAAAACCCAACTTCTTGCTGACATGTGGCTGCAGCCACCATAAAAGAAAAAACTGAAATTTTTAAAAGAGGAAGAGAGAACTGCTGCTGTATTGGAATGAATAAAAAGCGTATAACACTGCTGCCTTTTATAGGCTTTCTTATTATGTGAAATGACTAATTTATCCATGTCTAGATTCATTCTAGGGGTAGCTAAAGAAAGAAAAAATCCAAAAAATATCTACCATTATCTTCACCCAGCTAATACTCTAAACTAAGAGAAAAAAAATCCAACAGCACAGCTGGCATACACGGTTCTCACGTTATGCACAGCTGGCTCATAAGATCACGGCTTTAGATTTGCACAGATCCACCACCGTGTTCAACACTCCCCTTCAAACCAAAACTAGCTTCATTCCGAGCATCGTTCTTAGTCGTTTGAATGCATTTATCGGCAATGCCTTTGTGAAAATATCCGCCACCTGTTCCGTAGTATGACAATACTCTAATTTCATCGTTTTCTGCTTCACTTGATCTCTCAGAAAATGGTATCGGGTATCAATGTGTTTGCTTCTTTCATGCTGCACCGGATTTTTGGCTAGCTCGATTGTCGACTTGTTATCCACATATATGACTATGGATTCTTCTTGCGGATGCTTCAGCTCCTTTAGTAGGTTTCTCAACCAAATTTTCTCATAGACGGTGAACGATGCTGCCATGTACTCTGCTTCACATGTGGATAGGGCGACCACACTCTGCTTCTCGAATTTCATGTGAAAGTAGTCGTTCCGAGATAGAATACATAGCCAGTGGTGCTCTTTCTTTCATCTTGGTCACCTCCCCAATCACCGTCTGAGTATCCATACAGCATTGCTTCATCATCGTACGGATAAAAGAGACCGAATTCAATAGTCCTTTTGATACACCTCAATACTCGTTTTGCAGCTAGCCAGTGTGACTCTTTTAGGGCTTCCATATATCGGCTTAGAAGCCCAACACTGTAGACTATATCTGGCCTAGTGATTGTGAGGTACCTTGAGCTTCCGTTTAGGCTCTTGAATAGGGTTTGAGTCGACGTTTCTTCCTCCATATTTTGTGAGCTTCAGGCCTGTTGTAACAGGTGTATTTATAGCTTTACAGTCGACCATCTGAAACTTTTCAAGAAGTTCCTTGTCATGCTCGGCTTGTATCCACTCCATTCTTCCCGCGATGTCTGGAATCTGACACTCTTGGTCGGACACCTATTGAGCAGATAGGCAGTACATGCAACTGCCTCTGCCCAGAAATTCTTTAGTAGACTTTTCTCCTTCAGCATGGTCCTTGTCATATTGAGGATGGTGCGGTTCTTCCGTTCCACAATTCCATTTTGTTGTGCCGTGTATGCTGTAGTGTGTTGTTGCTTAATGCCATGTTCCCTGCAATATTCTCGAAAAACATTTGAGGTGTACTCCTCACCTCTGTCAGATCAGAGGGTTTTGATTTTAAGGCCACTTTCTTTTTCAACAAGGGCCTTAAAATTTTTTAAAATAGTAAAAGCAGCAGACTTCTCTTTGATTACATACACACACAATTTTCTACTGAAATCGTCAATGAAGGTAATAAAGTATTTATTACCTCCAAGAGAGATTGGCTCTAATGGTCCACAGATGTCAGTGTGAACCAACTGCAACGGTTTTTTGATCTTCGGGATACTCCACTCGGAAAGGAGTTTCTTTGTTGTTTCCCAAGTGTGCACGCCTTGCACATGTTCTGGAGCTTCAATAGCAGACAAGCCATGCACCATGCTTGATGAGGACAGAAGTTTCAGGCCACTGAAATTTAGATGGCCAAAACGAAGATGCCACATCCAGAAATCATTCTTTACTTTTCCATAAAAACACTTCTTAAGCATTGTGTTTATATGGAGAGGAAACATACGATTCTTCGCCATCTGGACTTTTACAATCAAACGTCCATGCATCTCTTATGGAAAGAGTTCTCCATGTGTATGACATACCTTTTTTCGAGGAGTTGTCCGAGACTCAGTATGTTACTTTTCATGTTGGGCACGTAGTACACATTGGAGATATAGTTTGGAATACCATTCTTCTGAAAGATTTTGATTTTACCTTTACCTTTCACTGGCGTTTTTGATGAGTCTCTAAACGTTACATTGCCATGAACTCCTTCTGTGAGTTCCACAAAGAGTTTCTTGTCGCCGCACATGTGATTACTTGCACCCGTGTCGAGATACCATACATCCTGCTGATCATTACCTTTCTCTTGTGCAAGGAGAAGTGTGGAGCTTTCTTGTTCACGGCCTGATGCTTCGGCATAGTTGGATAGCTCGTCTTGAGTCACCGGCTTGCTCCAACAATTAGATGCATAGTGGCCAAGCTTGTTGCAATTATAGCATTTGATGTTCTTTGTACTTCCTCGTCCACGCATAGATCTATCTCTACCATTTCCTCTTCCATGGAAAGTGGTATTTTTCAGCTAGTTTTGACCATGGCTTTGTTGGTATCCACGCCCTTTGTCTCTTGTGCGATTGTTAGCAAAACGTCCACCACGTTGTGAACTTCCACGTCCACTGTTGTTATCATTCAGAGTCAATCTTGACTCCAAAGCTTGTTCCATCGGCATGGAACTGGCATTCTTTTGCATTCGTTGCTCATGAACTTGCAACGATTCTATCAACTCCTCAATGGAGAGTTTCTCAATATCTTTTGATTATTCGATCGCCACAACGACATGCTTAAACTTGGTTGAGAGGGATCGACGTATCTTTTCAATAACTCAGACATCTTCAATCTTCTCACCATTTCTTTTTAAATTATTGACAGTTACAAGCAAGTGCGAAAAATAATCAGTAATATTCTCACCTTCCTTCATATGAGTTGCTTCGAACTCGGCTCTTAATGTTTGAAGGCAAACCCGCTTCACTCGATCTACACCCTTGAAGATAGTGTCAAGGGTATCCCATGCTTGCTTGGTTGATATTGCTTCGGCAATCTTTTTGAAGGTGGATTCATCCAACCTTTGATAGAGGAGAAACAAAGTCTTGTTGTCTCTCTTCCTTTGATTTTTGAGCTCGGTCTTTTCTTAGTTGGTGAAGGCAGCTTCTTTTTCCATAGTAGGTTCTTCATACCCATCGATGACGATCTCCCATAGTTCTTGCGACCCAAACAATGCCTTCATTTGGATGCACCATTTTTCATAGCTGTCCTTTTGACAACTTAGGAACCTGCGGCTGGATTGTGCTGACCATCTCTTCTATTTTTAAGGAATGGCTGATTTTTTTTTTTGAAAATGAAGGGAGATGTATTAAATAGAAATCTGAATTTTTTTTTTTATTAAAAAAAAAAAACAGATTTTTTTTTGGCTAAACTCTGATTTTTTTTTTTTTTTTTTTTTTTAAATTTTTCGATCTTTTTTTTATTTTTATTTTTTAAAATTTTTTTTGGCTGAAATCTGATTTTTTTAAATCAGATTTTTTTTTTCTTCTTCTTGAAATCTGATTTTTTTTTTTTTTTGGACAGATTTTTCTGAAAAATTCTGTTTTTGGCTAAAAAATTGCTGGAAACTTTTTCTCTTTGGATTAGCTGGGTGAAGATAATGGTATATATTTTCTGGATTTTTTCTTTCTTTAGCTGCCCCTAGGATGACTCTAGACGGATAAATTAGTCATTTCACAGAATAAGAAAGCCTATAAAAGCGGCAAAGAAGTGTGTTATCGTTTTTATTCATTCCAATACTGATGTGATTCTCTCTTCCTCTTTGAAAAATTTCTTTTTTTTTATCTTTTGTCACGCCACACGTTAGCAAGAAGTTGGGTTTTAAGACCCAACAAACTGGTATCAGAGCCATCAGTTGTGGTGGGCCCATAACCCACAGGTCTCTGTTTTTTTAAGAAAAACTTTCCAGCAATTTTTTAGCCAAAAACAGAAATTTTCAGAAAAATCTGTCAAAAAAAAAAAAAAATCAGATTTCAAGAAAAAAAAATTGATTTAAAAGAATCAGATTTCAGCCAAGGATCCACCATTTCAGCCAAAATAATAATAATAATAATAATAATAATAAAATCAAATTTTAGCCAAAAAAAATCATATATATATATATATATTTCTATTTAATTCATCTCCCTTCATTTTCAAAAAAAAAATAAAAAATCAGCCATTCCTTAAAAATAGAAGAGATGGTCAGCACAATCCAGCCGTAGATTCCTAAGTTGTCACAGGACAACTATGAAAAATGGTGCATCCAAATGAAGACATTGTTCGGGTCGCAAGAACTATGGGAGATCGTTATCGATGGGTATGAAGAACACACTATGGAAGAAGAAGCCGCCTTCACCAACGAAGAAAAGACCGTGCTCAAAAATCAAAAGAAGAGAGACAACAAGGCTTTGTTTCTCCTCTATCAAGGGTTGGATGAATCCATTTTTGTAAAGATTGCTGAAGCAATATTAACCAAGCAAGCATGGGATACCATTGGCACCATCTTCAAGGGTGTAGATCGAGTGAAGCGGGTTCGCCTTCAAACATTAAGAGCCGAGTTCGAAGCGACTCACATGAAGGAATGTGAGAATATTACTGATTATTTTTCGTGTTTGCTTGTAACTGTCAAAATTTAAAAAGAAATGGTGAGAAAATTGAAGATGTCCTAGTTATTGAAAAGATACTTCGATCCCTCACAATCAAGTTTGAGCATGTGGTTGTGGCGATCGAAGAATCAAAAGATATTGAGAAGCTCTCCATTGAGGAGTTGATGGGATCGTTGCAAGTTCATGAGCAATGAATGCAGAAGAATGCCAGTTCCATGCTGATGGAACAAGCTTTGGAGTCAAGATTGACTCTGAATGATAACAATGGTGGACGTGGAAGTTCACAACGTGGTGGACATTTTGCTAACAATCACGCAAGAGGCAGAGGGCGTGGATACCAACAAAGCTATGGTCAAAACCAGCAGAAAAATACCACTTTCCGTGGAAGAGGAAATGGTAGAGGTAGATCTATGGGTGGACGAGGAAGTACAAAAAACATCAAATGCTATAATTGCAACAAGCTTGGCCACTATGCATTTGATTGTCGGAGCAAGCCAGTGACTCAAGACGAGCTATCCAACTATGCCGAAGCATCAAGCCATGAACAAGAAAGCTCCACACTTCTCCTTGCACAAGAGAAAGGTAGTGATCAGCAAGATGTATGGTATCTTGACACGGGTGCAAGTAATCACATGTGTGGCGACAAGAAACTCTTTGTGGAACTCACAGAAGGAGTTCATGACGATAATGTTTGAAGACTCATAAAAAACGCCAGTGAAAGGTAAAGGTAAAATCAAAATCTTTCAAAAGAATGATGTTCCAAACTATATCTCCAATGTGTACTACGTGCCCAACATGAAAAGTAATATACTGAGTCTCGGACAACTCGAAAAAGGGTATGTCATACACATGGAGAACTCTTCTCTTTCCATAAGAGATATGCATAGATGTTTGATTGTAAAAGTCCGGATGGCGAAGAATCGTATGTTTCCTCTCCATATAAACACAATGCTTGAGAAATGTTTTTATGGAAAAGCAAAGAATGATTCCTGGATGTGGCATCTTCCCTTTGGCCATCTAAATTTCAATGGCCTGAAACTTCTGTCCTCATCAAGCATGGTGCATGGCTTGCCTGCTATTGAAGCTCTAGAACATGTGTGTGAGGCATGCACACTTGGGAAACAACAAAGGAACTCCTTTCTGAGTGGAGTATCCCGAAGATCAAGAGAACCGTTGCAGTTGGTTTACACTGACATCTGTGGACCATTAGAGCCAATCTCTCTTGGAGGTAATAAATACTTACCTTCATTGACGATTTCAGTAGAAAATTGTGTGTGTATATAATCAAAGAGAAGTCTGCTCCTTTTACTATTTTAAAAAATTATAAGGCCCTTGTTGAAAAAGAAAGTGGTCTTAAAATCAAAACCCTCTGATCTGACAGAGGTGGGGAGTACACCTCAAATGTTTTTTAAGAATATTGCAGGGAACATGACATTAAGCAACAACACACTATAGTATACACGCCGCAACAAAATGGAATTGCGCAACGGAAGAACCGCACCATCCTCGATATGACAAGGACTGTGCTAAAGGAGAAAAGTCTGCCAAAGAATTTCTGGGCAGAGGCAGTTGCATGTACTGCCTATCTGCTCAATAGGTGTTCGACCAAGAGTGTCAGATTCCAGACACCGCAGGAAGCATGGAGTGGATATAAGCCGAGTGTGGCGCACCTTAAGATCTTTGGGTGTGTCGCCTTTGCTCAACTTCCAGAAGCGAGAAGGAAAAAGCTTGATGATCGTGGTGAGAAGTGCATCTTCATCGGCTACAGTGAAGAGTCAAAGGCATACAAGCTCTACAACCCACTAACCAATAAGCCAGTGGTGAGTAGAGTTGTGGTATTCTGTGAGGAAGAAGCATGGAAATGGAACGAGGGAAACTCAGCCAAAGAAAAGCAGGTCGAGGTCGAAGTATACGAAGAAGTGAGACATGAGAAGCAAGAGCAGATACCCACATCACCCCTTTTGGATCGCAGAAGTCTAGGAGTACGCTCCATCTCTCTTGGAAGTACTTCATCAAATCAGAATTCATCCAGCACATTTTCATTTGATTCTCCTTCATCCTTGGCTCCTATTAAAATGAGAAGCCTCAATGACATCTATGCAGAAACTGAGGAAGTGAATGTACTCTGCCTGTATGCGGATCACGAGCCTCTCACATTCGAGGAGGCTGTGAATGAAGAATATTGGAGAAAAGCTATGGAAGAAGAGATTCATGCCATCGAGAAGAATAGAACAGGGGAGTTGACCTCACTCCCCAAAAGCCAGAAGACCATTGGTCTCAAATGGGTGTACAAAATCAAGCGGAATGCCGATGGTAAGATCGAACGATATAAAGCAAGGCTTGTAGCAAAAGGTTACAAACAGAAATATGGGGTAGCTATGAAGAAGTTTTCGCCCCAGTTGCTCTCCTTGACACTGTAAGAATGATTATCTTCCTTACAGCTCATCACAATTGGATGATTTAGCAACTGGATGTGAAATTTGCATTCCTAAATAGGGTACTCGAAGAAAAAGTATACGTTGACTAGCCTGAAGGCTTTGTCATGTAAGGGGAGGAACACAACGTGTATCGGCTGAAGAAAGCCCTGTATAGGTTGAAGCAAGCTCCTCGTGCTTGGAATGCACGGATCGACGGTTATCTTCAAGAGAATGGTTTCATCAAATGTCCATATGAGCATGCCGTCTACACAGAAGAATGCCCGTGGTGATATGCTTATCGCTTGTTTATACGTATTGATGATCTGTTGTTCGCTGGGAACAACCGGGCGATGTTTGAAGAATGCAAGCAGGCTATGTTTAAAGAATTCGAGATGACTGATGGTGGATTGATGTCCTTTTTCTTGGGCATTGAAGTGAAGCAACAAGTCGACGACATTTACATTTCCCAGAAGAAGTACACAAAGGAAGAACTTGAGAAGTTTCAGATGGTCGACTGTAAAGCTATAAATACACCTGTTACAATAGGCCTGAAGCTCACAAAAGATGGAGAAGGAAGAAATGTCAACTCAACCCTATTCAAGAGCCTAATCGGAAGCTCAAGGTACCTCACAATCACTAGGCCAGATATAGTCTACAGTGTTGAGCTTCTAAGCCGATATATGGAAGCCCCAAAAGAGTCACACTGGCTAGCTGCAAAACGAGTACTGAGGTATATCAAAGGGACTATTGAATTCGGTCTCTTTTATCCATACGATGATGAAGCAATGCTGTATGGATACTTAGACAGTGATTGGGGACTTGACCAAGATGAGAGAAAGAGCACCATTGGCTATGTATTCTATCTCGGAACGACTGCTTTTACATGGAATTCGAAGAAGCAGAGTGTGGTTGCCCTGTCCACATGTGAAGCAGAGTACATGGCAGCATCGTCCACCGTCTGTGAGGGAATTTGGTTGAGAAACCTGCTAAAGGAGCTGAAGCATCCGCAGGAAGAATCCACAGTCATATATGTGGATAACAAGTCGGCAATCGAGCTAGCCAAAAATCCGGTGTAACATGGAAGAAGCAAACACATTGATATCCGATACCATTTTCTGAGGGATCATATGAAGCAGAAAACGATGAAATTAGAGTATTGTCATACTACGGAACAGGTGGCAGATATTTTTACAAAGGCATTGCTGATAGATTCATTCAAATGACTAAGAACAATGTTCGGAATGAAGCCGGTTTTGGTTTGAAGGAGAGCGTTGAACACGGTGGTGGATCTGTGCAAATCCAAAACCGTGATCTTATGAGCCAGCTGTGCATAACGTGTGAGAACTGTGTATGCTAGCTGTGCTGTTGGATTTTTTTTTTCCTAAGTTTAGAGTATTAGCTGAGTGAACATAATGGTAGATATTTTCTGAATTTTTTTCTTTCTTTAGCTGCCGCTAGGATGAATCTAGACAGGGATAAATTAGTCATTTCACAGAATAAGAAAGCCTATAAAAGGCAGCCATGTTATATGTTTTTTATTTCATTCCAATACAACAACAGTTCTCTTCCTCTTTTAAAAATTTCAGTTTTTTCTTTTATAGTGGTTGCCGCGACACGTCAGCAAGAAGTTGGGTTTTAAGACCCAACAGGCCCACCAACTTCAACTTGGTGAATCTCACCCGACGTCGATCGGACATGTCGTACCACTCGAAATAATGATCCATGTCCAAAAGCCAATTGAGGAGGGCATTGGGGTCGAAGCGACCATCATAACTCGGGGCCTCAATCTTCACACTCTTCATTACTCGTTCATTAGGATCATGGTGGTCTTGATACTCTCTATGGGGTGGCTGGGTACACACCCCACCACGGCCATGACCTCTTCCACATCCTCCAACTTGATCTCCCGCTTGAGATTGGTCATCTTCCTCATCTCGGGTTTGCCTGGAAGGAAGTTTCCAACTTGTTTGCGTGAGTGTTGGTCACCACCAGTTGGTTGTTGGTAGCTCTACTTTAGGCATCAAGAGGCGCAAGATGATAACTCATGGCATTGATAAGCATCAGTAAGCTGTTCCAAATTCATTATGAGGTGTAGACCAAAACCACACCCAGTACAAGTGGCATAAACCAAGGTTCTAATAGGGAACCTAAGAATGAAAGACTCTAGATGCAATGCGATGAGAATGGGAAGACTGTTAATCTTAGACACAACAATATGAAGAAACCTACTCCAAATGTAAAATGAAAGTCCTATGCTAATTTGAGTACCATACTAAACCCTATGCTAAACCTAGGCTCCGATACCAAATTTTGATGAAGGACGGATAACTTAAACTATAATGATGCAAATGAATTAATAAACGGATTAGTAGAGTAAATCAAAATATAAAATATTGCCAATCTATCACAAATCTAAAGAAATCAAAGAGTCAACTATGCTCAAATTTAAGGCCACATTACAATCCCGCAGATGGATCTTAAGATTATCGATCGAAAATGACCCAATGGAAGGTAGAACTTTCATCTAGCACATGATTTGATCTAAATCTGAGGATACACTTGCGCTTCGTTAGAGTTTGAAAGAATTTGGGTTTGGAGATGTACAGTTTATGGAAATTTGGGAGATTAGGGTTTGAAATTCTTGGTTTACGGAATTTGGGAGATTACTGTTTGGAGTTCTTGGTTTAGGGTTATGGGGTTTTAAAGGGGAAAGATCAAGGACCCGGGGGGGGCACTGGCCATGCGGTTGCACTGTACTATTTTACATAAAGGGGTGGTTTGTACGGTTGGGTAGGGTTTAGGTCTAGAGGGATTTGGGAGGAAATAAAAAATAAAAAGAAGAAAGAAAATAGAGAGAGTGCAGATGAGAAAAGTGGAAAAAAAAAAAAAAAAAAACCTTGAGAGAGAGAGAGAGAGAGAGAGAGAGAGAGAGAGAGAGAGAGAAGAATGTTGGAATCACTCCATGGCTTCACATCAAACTCCAATCACAGGTGGATTTTTTCCCCAAAACAAACCAAGAAGAAAACTTCATTCAATAGCCAATAATCCCCTAGGCTTCACACATTCAAGCCTTATATACTCTATTTAGGGGTGCTTTTACAAAAAAAATGCCCTTAATATTATAGAATGTCCAAAACACCCCTAATATCCACTAAATCATAAAATAAACCAAAATAATCTAACCAACTAAACAAAATAACTAAAACTAGTGTCCAATATGAGTCCACGATCAAGACGACCCAACAATCAAAATGGTCTAATGGTCAAGATGGCCCACCATGTGAAGTCCAACGGTCCGATAGATGTATCTAATCGATCCAACGGTCCAATACTCTCAACTAAGCAGCCCACATGCATCTTCCCAGTGTGGAGTCTTCAAAGATGCACAATCTTGCATATGGGGTCTTTAACGTGGATAGGAACTCGAATTAGGCCCACTGGGGTCCATGTAATGATCACCTAGCCATAAAGAAATTGGGGCAACTCTCCTCTAATGAACTATAACAGGTGCTCAAATGACCGCACTGGGTCTATGTTTTTTTTTTTTTTTTTCTTTCACAATGGCCATTATGGCCATTACGACCACATATTGTGTAACGGCTGCTACCATTACCTTTACATAAGGGGGCCTTTACGGCCCCGTAACGGCCGTTATGGCACACTTTGTTCCAGAGTAAGAGAATCTCTCTATTAATAAAAACTTCATTCAACTATTCATGGAAGTATCTTTACATGTGTATATACTTTTTCCAAAGCAAAAGAAACCCTTATCTAATACTTAACTAGTCATTTTAACCATCTGCTACTAAAAAATTAGTAACCACTAACATATTCTTAAATTCCATCACAAGATTCAGAACCAACAGCCCTTTTGTGAACTGTCCAGTGGCAATGATTTATCCATGTCAGAGTTGTATGCTCCTGGACTCCTTTGAAAGATAATTCAATAGGCTTCAAACACCATGCTTGCATTGAGCATCATACCCAATTGATACCGAGGAATTGCTCCCCAAATTTCCTTCAGCTATTCATGGAAGATTCATTACATGCATATATACTTCTTATAAAGCAAAAGAAACCGTATTCTAATTCTAGCAGTCATTCTAACCATCTACTTTAAAAACATTTCTAATTACTAAAAATCCTTAATCCTGTCACAACCAAGTCCTTTTGTCATGGAAATGACTCTTTCCAATTCTTGTTGGACTGGATGTGTGTGTGTGTGAGAGAGAGAGAGGACTGGATGTGTGTGTGTGTGTGAGAGAGAGAGAGAGAGAGAGGAGAGAGATGTGGTGTGTGTGTGTGTGTGTGTGTGAGAGAGAGAGAGAGAGAGAGAGAGAGAGAGAGAGAGAGGACTGACTGATGTGTGTGTGTGTGTGTGTGTGTGTGTGAGAGAGAGAGAGAGAGAGAGAGAGAGAGAGAGAGAGGACTGGATGTGTGTGTGTGTGTGTGTGTGTGTGAGAGAGAGAGAGAGAGAGAGAGAGAGAGAGAGAGAGAGAGAGTAATACATCATGATATTGGCAATTGAGTACTTGATTGTGACCAGAGTTGTCAAATTCCTATGATATATGATTGATGCTTAAGTCAAAGATTAGACAAAACAGTTTGTGGATACATGTCATGTCAAATCCTGATGATCATTACCACAATACATTTAATGTCTTGACGAGTATGTCAAAAATCACCAGAAGCTCTCCAAGATTTAATGTCGAAGAGAGGATCCATCATTTAATCTTTTATAAAGAGCAAAAGAAATCATTGATCTGTTTCGATCAATCGAACAGTTTGTCTGCTGGTTTCTTCCTTTTATCCATCTGTAAATTCCTTTGCTGATACTTCTTATCAAGCCATCTATCTGTGTAATATTTCTTCAATGAATGTGTATATTGATCCCTACATCATTTATATAAAAAAAAGCCATCTGCAGATTCATCCTTGGATATGTCCTTGCATGCATCCATGAATTTCCCTGTTATTTATTCTTTTGTAGGCTTCATGAAACTTGTGATATACTGATACATGCCTTTACTATGAATTTCTCTCCTTTTTGAGGGGGCATCAAAAAATTTATTTGAAAACAAGAACTCTTACAAAGTGGGTGGATAAGGCATTGCCCAGTTAATACAATGGAGAAAAGCAACCCCCAGGGCTTCTGCGAGCGCACATGCACACTCGCACAAAAAAAAAAAAAAAAGGCCTATCAGCAAAAACTTTAGACAATGTAGCCCATTCAATAGCCAATTGTTTCACTTTTTGAAAGACCAGAATCGGCATGCATGACTTATCCTAGGAAGAGAGATCTGAATAGAAAATTTTGACTGAGAAATGGTCCAATCTGTCGTTATTCTACCCCATCCCGGTTAGAAAACACTAAGCCAAACCTTGGAGGAGATCCAGAAGACAAGCAAAGTCAGCACTCTCATCATCTATAAGTTCTCAACCAAAATGAGTACCACACCTTCTCCAATCGAGAGAGAAATATATATAGATGAAAACACCTTTCTCCACTGTGGTACTGAGAAAAGGCTTAATCAGTCAAAATTATGCACCCACCTATCCCAATCAGAAAGCACCAAGTCGAGACCTTGGAGTAAGATCAAGAAGGTGAGAAAATTTGATGATCTAACCATGTATAAGGTTTCTACAAAAAAATGAGTCGAAGCCACACTATCTCCCATCGAAGAGACAGGGAGATGAAAGCACCCCTCCACTGCAATACTGAAAGGACTTGTATAAGCAACATTGAGGAGCATATCGACACAACATCTATCCAACCAGAACCAAATTCAATAACTAGGAATGTAAGAGACTTCCCCTCTTGAGAGACAACAAACTCTTAGCACGACTGCCCCCCCTCCCCCCCCAAAAAAAATAAATTAATTAATAAATAAATAAAATAAAATAAAATAAAATCCAAGAGTTTCAATCAGACCAGTGTTTGAAATATCTTTATCGTGTTATGTATTGCATCCATGGGATACAAGTACATATTGGTTATCGCACATGATAATATCGTTCTTGTTGAGTAATTTATCCCACTTTTTGAGAAACACAGGGAAACATTAGGAAAATGGTTGAATTTTTCTTCAGGGATTGTTAAAAAAGATCTTGATACACACTTTTAAATCATAAATCTCAAAAAAGAAGTGCACATATAGGTTTCCTTTGAATAGGGTCTCCTAAGCTATGTGTTGAAGGGAAATTTTGAAAAAAAAATTTATAATACTTTATTAATTTTTAATTAAAAATGATTTTTATTTTTTGAAAATTGTCAAGGACTTAACAAATTAGTAGATAGCCCTCATACATGCTTGATTTCATGTTTGGAGTGTAACGTTGCAAGCAATTTGGGAGAAATTGAGGAATTTTTGAATTTTTCCCAAATCAGACCACCTACACTCAAATTTCAAAACTAGAGTGTATATGATTATCATTTCATCAAATACTCCTAAATACTTCAAAATTAGTCTAAATTGACAGCTGGTTGATTGAAAATTTTGAAAAAAAAAAAACATGGAGAACATGAAGAACCAATGGATATCGAAATCAAAGCTCCAACTCGATTTTTCATGCAAAACATGAGGAACCAATGGATTTATAACCATTTGACACTAATTTAGTATAATTTTATCGAAAAAGGGATCGGAAATTAAAAATGCTCAACAGATCAAACATGCGGGATATATCGGCACTACTTATGCGTTTCGTATCGTGCATGTGGGATACAAGGATATATCATGGGATATATCAGCCGATATTGTCAATATTTAAAACATCAGATCATGCAACTATAGTCTTCCGAGAAGAATATGATAGTTGTCCATGGGACTAACAATGCCCTGCTCACCCTTAGAGTAATCTCCAAAGGAATATGCACGAGGTAGTGTTTGTTGGGTGTTCTTTGCACGTTCTCCACGGGGACGAAATTATATAACTATTTCCACTGAGTACCATCTTAGTGATCCTTCTATCTATCACCCATCTAGTTTTAAATAACTCATCCTACGGTACCATCTCAATAATCCTTCAACATGTCATGCTTCTGGTTCTAAATAGATCATGTGAATAGGATGTCTAAGTTATCTTCTCCATGGAGATGAAATTTTGATAACTATTTTCATCTATACTAGTTATTAATAAATCATCCTGTGATACCATCATAATGATCCTTCCATCTTGTGAATTGGATGTCTAATTGTCGCAGGACAAATAACAACTTGCTCTAAAAGTTCAAACTGATAGAGCATGCCAAATCAATCCCTTTATCTCATAGCGCAGGTTAGGCCCTTGGCCGAACCCCAAGTATTCCCCCGCTTCACACATGTCACCCCACTTGAGCCTGGTGTGAAAATGCCCATGCATTAATCACCCTCAGTGAGGAGTCTCTAACATGAGACCTCCCGCTTTGATATGGGTGTTCTTTGCACACGGTCTCCACAGAGACGGAATTATATTAGTATTTCCACTTAGTACCATCTTAGTGATCCGTCTATGTATCACCCATCTAGTTCTAAATAAATCATCTTGCCATACCATCTCAATGATCCTTCGGCATGTCATGCTTCTAGTTCTAAATAGATCATATGAATAGGATGTCTAAGTTATCTTCTCCATGGAGATGAAATTTTGATAACTATTTTCATCTAGACTAGTTATTAATAAATTATCCTGTGATATCGTCATAATGATCTTTTCACATATCATGCTTCTGGTTCTAAGTAGATCATCCTGTGAATTGGATGTCTAATTGACGCAGGACAACTTGCTCTAAAAGCTCGAATTGATAGAGCGTGGCGAATCAATCCCTTTTTCTCATAGCATAGGTCAGGCCCTCAGCCGGACCCCTCTCATGGGCCCCACTTCACATGGGTTTGCCTCACACGGGTCGCCCACCTTGAATGTGCCCCCGCTTCACATGGGCCACCCACTAGAGCCCGATGTGAAAATGCCCCTGCATTAATCACCCTCGGTGAGGAGTCTCAAACACGAGACCTCCCGCTTTGATATGGGTGTTCTTTGCACACGGTCTCCACGAAGACGAAATTATATAACTATTTCCACCGAGTACCATCTTAGTGATCCTTCTATGTATCACCCATCTAGTTCTAATAAATAATCCTGCGATGCCATCTCAATGATCCTTCAGCATGTCATGCTTCCGGTTCTAAATAGATCATATGAATAGGATGTCCAAGTTATCTTCTCATTGGAGATGAAACTATGATAACTATTTTCATCTAGACTAGTTATTAATAAATCATCTTGTGACACCATCATAATGATCCTTCCACATATCATGCATTTGGTTCTAAGTACATCTTGTGAATTGGATGTCTAATTGGTGCAAGATAACTAACCACTTGCTCTAAAAGCTCAAACTGATGGAGCGCAGCGAATCAATCCCTTTATCTCATAACCTAGGTCAGGCCCTCAGCCGAACCTCTCTCGTGGGGCCCACTTCACATGGGTCTTGCCTCACACGAGCCACCCGCCTCACATAGGCCACCCACCCTGAGTGTTCCCTCGTTTCTCACAAGCCACCTCACTCGAACCCGATGTGAAAATGCCCCTGCATTAATAACAGTCTGAGGTCCATCATGGATGGGATGCCTGCCATCAGAAAGTCACATTTTGAATATTAAGAAGACAGCATTGGTGCAAGTGGTGGAAGAAATCTAAAGCAGCATAATCAAATGGTTCTCATCCAGAAAGAATTCTGGGGATTTCTGCCTTAATTGGCTTATAGTGGTCGGATAGTTGTGTGATACTAAGAAGAGAGGGGAGGGCAAAGGTAAAATGGAAATAACTGTCCTCTTGAACAAGGAATTTAAATTTTGATGATTCCTTTTTTATGAGATGCCTGTCATATGAAACATGCATTTTCTGCAGTTGGAAGGAAATTTTGGAGAAAGTGGTGGAAGAAGTTGAAAGGAGCTTAAATGGCTAATCAAATGGTTCTCATTAAGAAAGAATTCCGGGGTACTTTTCACTTTGGCTTAGAGATTAGATAGTTTTGGCCAGTAAAGAAGAAGATGGTGGGGCAGAGATAAGATGGAAATAGCTGCCTTTTGGAAGTTGCAATTTAAATTCGAGGACTCCTTTTTTGGTAAAAGTGTTTATTTTTATCCATTAGGATGACCGCCAAATTGGTATCATGGAAATGACCTCCCAAGGTCTCTTAAATTGAACTTTGATGGGTCTTCTTGTGGCAATTCTGTCCCAGCGGGTATTGGCAGCCTCATTCGGAATCATAGGGGGTGGGTCATTGTTGAATTTTCAGGGCCATTTAAAGTTGGAGACTCAAATTTTGCAGAGACCGCTGCCCTCTGGCAGTCATGTAAAATAGCAGCAGAGATGGGCAATTGTCAGATTATCCTCGAAGGTGATTTGCAGATTGGTGCAACTTATATCTGCAGAGATTCACGGACATGATTGATGAAGCTAGGCATCTGCTCGTTGCCCATGAATTTTCTTTTGTCCATATACCCTGGGATGCAAATGGAGAAGCAAATACCCTGGCAAAGGAAGGGGTGTCCAGGGTCATTCTCATTATATCAGACATCAGGTTTTGGGCCCTCCAATCCCTGGTTGGGGGCTGTCCTGCACAGGCTTTTGGCCCTCTAATCCCTGATTGGAGGCTGCCCCCACCTCCCCCTTCATCAAATAAAATAAAAATCCATAGGGATGACCCAGGCACTATGAGAATGACTTCCTCCAGGCCTTACAGGTTGAGAATCCATGAAAGTAGAAAGCCAATGCGCTTAGGGAAGGATTAAGGATTCATGTAGATTCACTGTTTGAAATTCTTGTTGTCGTAGGAGATTCAAGCAATGTGATCTGTTGGGTAATTAACAAGCCGGACATTGAATTGCCTTTAGTGTCGACGAAAATGCTTCTGCTCTCATGGTCATGGGTAGGGATGCTAACAAATTGGCTAGCATCAAGGAGCAAATGCTCATTGCATGCGATGGTGCGATCCTTTGGTTATTTTGACATTTGTTGTGGACAGTCACAGGTTTACCTGCAGTTAAGGACGGATGCACTCTAGAAGGCATTTGAGTAATGTGCAGTACTAGCATTTGGATTTGGAGGGTCTAATTTAGAACGGAACAGGGTGTAGGCTCATCAATGATCTCCCTTTGAATTGGATATGGGCCTGCTTGGGTAGTCACAGGTCATGGTTATGGTGTTGTTTAGATAAATGTTCTCTAGTTTTCTTTCTTTTAATGCCTAGGAACGGTCATGTTATTTATTGATGGGTAAAACATGTTGAGAATGGTACGCTGTACACCACAAACTTCGACCAAGAAAAGTGTGATCCAATGCAAAAGAAATCTGATGCCATTTGAAGTCAAGCTGTGAGGATTGACATTTTCTCTGTGTACAGTCTGGTATAGGATCGAACTTCAAACCTGATGGTTCACTCTGGTGCCATTTGAACTTCTAAAATCTGAGACTTCATTCTGGTTGTTGGAATTACATCCCTCTCTGGTGAGAAGTGGTCTTTAGTTAATTTGTAAAATCTGACAGTTTATTCTGGTTGTTGGAATTACATCCATTTCTTTCTGGTGAGAAGTGATATTTAGCTACACTGTAAGAGTTCCGACACCAGTGCCCCTATACAGCTAGAAATGTCCCATGATTAAAATATCCATGTAGTGCAAATTGGCTAAAATATACCTAAAATATCCACTTCAGGTAATATATTTTGCACGGTTAAAACTGTTCCTTATATTGCAAGAACATCTTGAAATAGTTCCTTATATATTTTGCATGGTTAAAACTGTTCCTTATATTGCAAGAACATCTTGAAATAGTTCATCGCTCTACTTCTTATTTATTCTTGGTTGTCCTTGTTTCTTGAAATTCTAATGATTTTTCCTCTTTCCCTTTCTTCCTTTCTTTTATTTATTTTTTCCAGTTGTAAGTATTTGGCTACAAGTATAAATTATGATGTTGTCTCTCAGGTTCATCTACTGCAGATTGGTCGCAGGAGGCAGACTTTTCTAACTGGTTAGATCAGCAGACATTAGATGCTGAAAATTTTCAGGAAGGCAAAAGATGGTGGTCACAGCCACATCCTTCTTCCGCTCGTCTAGCGGAATCCAAGCCATTGTACAGAACATCTTCATATCCCCAGCAGCCACAGGAGCAACATGGCTCCAGTGAACCAATTCTCGTACCCAAATCATCGTTCACTTCCTACCCTCCTCCTGGGGATCGATCTCAGGGGTCCCCAAACCATTCACACCACCCAAACAATCCACCCCTTCCTCCAGGACTCCAGATGCCTTTATCGGCACCGAATCTCTCTCCTTTCTCAGGTCCACAGCTTAATTTGCCTGGCCCACCTCATGGTTTACACTATAGTGGAAATATGCCTCAGTTCAACCCTCAAAACATCGCCATCAATAGTCGACCGCACAACCCATGGCTGAACCAGTCCAACTTATTCTCTGGGGAGCATTCCAGTCTCTTGCCTGGCTTGTTACAACAGCAGTTACCTCATCCAAATGGATTAATGCCTCCACAGTTATTGGCGCAGCAGCAACAGCATAGGTTACACCAAGTCCAATCTTCTTTGGCCCATATATCTGCCATTCAATCTCAGCTTTTTAACCAACATCCTTCACCCCAACTTCTGATCAACAAGTATGAAGCGATGCTTGGGGCAGCTGATCTGAGAGACCAAAGGTCGAAGCCAACACAAAGAGGGAGGCACAACCTTCGTTTTTCTCAACATGGCTCTGATACAGGTAGCCAGAAGAGTGATAATGGATGGCCGCAGTTTAGATCCAAGTACATGTCAGCTGAAGAAATTGAGAGTATTCTGAGAATGCAACATGCCGCTACTCACAGCAATGATCCATACATAGATGACTACTACCACCAAGCTTGTCTAGCAAAAAGCTCCAATGGGTCAAGGGCAAAACACCATTTTTGTCCTTCTTACGTAAGGGATCTGCCTTCTCGAGCCCGTGCTACTGCTGAACCACATGCTTATCTTCAGGTTGATGCTCTTGGGCGGGTTCCCTTCTCTTCCATCCGCAGGCCACGCCCCCTCCTTGAAGTCGACCCTCCATCTGCTCCCGGCGACAGTTCCTTCGAACAGAAAACTTCTGAGAAGCCCCTCGAGCAAGAGCCGATGCTGGCGGCCAGAATCACTGTTGAAGATGGCCTTTGTCTTCTTCTAGATGTAGATGATATTGATCGGCTTCTACACTTCGGTCAGCCCCCAGATGGTGGCTCCCAACTGAGGCGGAGGCGGCAGGTTCTGCTGGAGGGACTTGCAGCCTCGCTTCAGCTGGTCGATCCACTTGGACCAGGCAAATGTGGTGGCAACTCAGTGGGGTTAGCCCCCAAGGACGACCTCGTGTTCCTACGCATTGTTTCTCTTCCCAAGGGCCGGAAACTCCTCTCAAAGTACCTGCAGCTCCTCTTTCCTGGCAGTGAGCTTACACGGATCGTCTGCATGGCCATCTTCCGTCACCTGAGGTTCTTATTTGGTGGTCTTCCATCTGATTCAAGTGCTGCTGACACAACAGTAGGCCTCGCTAGGACAGTTTCTGCATGCGTGCACAGCATGGATCTGAGTGCACTCAGTGCATGCCTCGCTGCCGTTGTCTGCTCCCCCGAACAGCCACCGCTCCGTCCAGTAGGCAGTCCAGCTGGTGATGGAGCATCTGTCATCATAAAATCCGTTCTTGAAAGGGCAACTGACCTTTTAACCGATCCTCATGCTGCCGGCAATTACAGCATGCCTAACCGAGCCCTCTGGCAGGCATCATTCGACGCATTCTTTGGGCTGCTTACAAAATACTGCCTTAGTAAGTATGACACCATC
Source organism: Magnolia changhungtana (assembly GCA_030180095.1). Lineage (NCBI taxonomy): Eukaryota > Viridiplantae > Streptophyta > Magnoliopsida > Magnoliales > Magnoliaceae > Magnolia > Magnolia changhungtana. The sequence goes on from JASAUF010000591.1 coordinate 8,151,592, forward strand.
ATGCAATCCTTGATGTTGCAGGCACCAAATGCGGCTGTTATTGGGGCAGAAGCAGCTAGAGCTATAAGCCGGGAGATGCCAGTTGAGCTTCTACGTGCAAGCCTTCCCCACACGGATGATCATCAGCGCAAGCTATTATTGGATTTTGCTCAAAGGTCCATGCCTGTCACAGGATTCAACACACACAGTGGCGGGCAGATAAATTCCGAATCCGTACCTGGGTAATACTTCATGAAGAACAAGCTATGTATGGTTTAAGAACACCATCTTGTATGCGAGTTCTCTACATTGTGGTCGTTTTCTGATGCTTTTGCACCCTGAAACGGAATGTCGCTGGTGGGGTGTGGGCAGCTCTAGTGGTCAGTCAGTTTAGATTTATGGGTTTTTCTTTATTTGGTTATCTTCTCTTTTTTTATTTTTCATTTCTCTTACGGATGAACTTATTAATGTGTATTATGCTTCAACTTGTGTGGGATACAAGTGGGCTAGAGGTTTTCTTCAAAGGGAGCTTGATTTTGGTGTGCTCTGAAGAGAAACTCCAGATGCCAAGTAGTAGTGTTACAATGTACAGGGAATATTTCTGGGAGCCTTTTCTCTTTTCTATTTTTTCATCTTTAAAGGGAGATCGGTGACCCACAAATGGGAAGGATTTTGGGATTTGTGTTTTGGTTGGTGAGGAAGTTGGGTAGGTACTGTGTACTGTTTCTACGACCTGTAATAATCGCAATGTACCTTTGTTATAGACAGATCGGGAATTTTCGCCTTCTTTTTTTTTTAATTTCCTTTTTTATTTTAATTATTATTATTATTATTATTATTATTATTTTTTACTTTTTAAAATTTTGGCATCGGATATTAAGGGGCCCTGTAGGCTTTCTGATAAAGCTGTTGACAATGCTCTACAAATTCAAGCCTTTGTTTTATTGTGATGGCAATGTTATGTATTTGTCTCATGTCTTTTCATGTTAAATTTGCATGGAAATGTGTACACAGGCTGGTGCTTCATGCACTTGCTGCAACTGGTTTTTGTTTTATGGTGTTTTGGGTTTGATTGCTTGGTGCTGATGTTTTAGAAACTGGATTCTGGACCAGGCAACCTGTATGGCTTCTCGACCAGAAGCTCTATCCTTTCTGGTTTGTGTCTTCAAAAACTGTATAAAATGGGGGCCTGATTGGTTTTCGGTGTGAACTGTTTACTTGTTTGTCCTCAGTCCAGTTTCTAAAACATTGCTTAATGTGTATCATGGTTGAATTCTGATTATCAAAGCGCTATGGAAGTTCATTTTAAAAGATGAGTTGTTATCTGGTGAGTTGGGCGTGGTTTCTATCTCCATGGTTGAGTGGTAGACAGTCTCTGTTTCAAAGGGATGAGTGCTCATGTGGTGTGGGTGTGGGTTTGGGTAATGGCCGAGGTAATTGCAATTTTCATTCATACTTAAAAATCACATTTCAATTCGATTATGAATTCAAGATCCGCTAAAGGGAGCATTTGGTTGCCCAAGGTATCATGATATTTTGCACCAAATTGGCTGATGAATCATGAAATATCATAAAATTTCAAGATATTTGGTGCAGCCAAACGCACCTTAAACAATAAATTCTGATATTGTTATTGTTTGCATTATGAACGCATTCGTATTACTGCCCCCGTGGTTTTGACTTGACATAGCTTTCCCACTTGGCATAGACCATGCTAATGCTTATTCATGAACCTAATCACGCAGTTCTATTGTGTGTAAGTGTGTGCCTTTTTGGAATCTTTCCTTGTGTCGGACCCCCATTGGGGCAGTGATTCGCCAATCCCAACTTAAAGCGAGATTTGTGGGGAAACAAATGATCGCGTGTGACATATGATAGACATTAAATGGAACATAATGTTTAAGTTCAAGTTTTGGTATTAATATCATGAAATCGCCTAAACTTCTGTTGCATCAAAAAGTTTTCTAAATGTTTAAAAACTAAATACTCTTTATAAAAAGTTTGAACTCCAACGATAAATAATAATTAAAAAAAAAAATTTAAAAGAAGAAAAAAAAAGAGGCTAAAAATGGTTTTGTCGATGACATCGAGAAAATCAAATTTCCAGTTGAATTGTTGCTGGAAAGTTTATATATACTACCTGATGCAATTAAGTGGTCTTTGATGGCATCGAGGAGACTCTTTGATGGATCATCAATGCTATTGAAAAAATCATATAAAAAGACCTACTTGATTCCATACAGAGGATCTTTGATGTCATCCTAACCAAATGAGTGGTTTGTGGCCTAATTTTTATCCCAAGTGATCTACATTGTAAGGCATCCATTTTACATGGGTTGGATTTCTCAGATAATGGTACGCCGAAAATAAATCCCTGTGAAATTAAGTGTGTGGTTGTTGAAGGTGGTCATTTTCTCTAAGGAGTCAACATTGCCTAAAATATTGTTTGGTGATGTTTTCAGCCATGCCCGTTTGGTTGCTGGTATTATGCCCAATGCTAACAGGAAAACGTGGTGCACTTCAAACTGCACTTTTGTCACTAAGATCTGTTGGGGGCCTTGCACAAAACCTTAGGATCTAGCCCTCCAGAACAAACCAGCATTATGGATAATAAAGCAATGAAACCAATCAATGCATCAATCACATACCACACGAGATTTTTATGTGGAAAACCCTCAAAGAGGTAAAAACCACGGGACCTCGTCCAGATCAACAATCCACTATGAAGTAGAATGTTACAAACTTTTTCACTCACGTAGGAGCGGATAAATAATAAGAGAAATAGAGAAAACGGAGAGATCTAACCAATTACGAGGACATAGAAGTGCTGAGATATAGATTGCACAGTAGATAACCTCCACGAGCAGAGCCTCCCTTCTATAAGCTTCCTCTCTCTCTTTCTTCCTCTCTCTCACCTTTGATAGCCCTAAACCCTTTAGCAAATCCCTTGTAAAGCTTTAGGAAACCCTCTTGTCATACCTAGAAAACCCCAGGAACTCCTTTTTATAGTTTTAGAAAACTCCCTTCTGCATCTTAGTTGCGAAAGGACTTGCGATACGAAATCCACGCAAAATCGCGGAACGAATCTGCGTAACCTCGACTGGTCGAACCAAGTCCATGACCGATCGAGAGCCACCTTCGACCGGTCGAGCACCTCCTTCGACTGGTCGAACACCCCGGAGAAAAATAGTCAACAGTCGCTGGACTTTGAGTCGTGTCACGACTCGACTCCTTCGACTAGTCGACCACAACCTTCAACCGGTCGACGACGGGTCCAAAAAACCCATCAAATCTCTCCCTTTTTGACCCAGAAGAGATTCATCTTCTTCAAGCCAGTCAGGTTTCTACAAACCTCAAACTTGCCCTTGAGTAAAGCCTTGGTCATCATGTCTGACCCATTATCATCCGTGTGGACTTTCTCAAGCTATAACACCTTCTGTTCTAAAGTATCCCTGATCCACTGATACCGAATCTCTATGTGCTTCGACTTCGAATGCTGACTTGGATTCTTGCTCAAGTGTATAGCACTCTGACTATCGCAATAGATCACGTGCTCCTCCTGCTTCAGGCTAAGTTCCTTGTAGGAACCTCTTCATCCAAAGCATCTCTTTACATGCCTCTGTGACTGCAATGTATTCAGCATCTGTCGTCGACAATGATACGACCTTCTGTAGCTTGCTCTGCCAGGAAATCGCTTCCCCTGCAAACGTGAACATGAACCCCAGTGTAGACTTCTTAGAGTCTATGTCACCTGCCATATCTACATCTGTGTAGCCCTCTAACACAGGTTTACCATCACCATAGCATAGGCTTAACCTGGATGAGCCTCTTAGATACCGCAGTATCCACTTCACCGCTGGCCAATGCTCTTTGCCAGGATTGGCAAGATACCAGCTGACAACACCAACCGCATATGCTATGTCTGGGCGTGTACAAACCATAGCATACATCAAACTTCCTACCGCTGACGCGTAGGGTATCTTCTACATCTCTTCCACCTCTGTCTTCGTCTTGGGACACTGCCTATCGCTTAATTTGAAGTGACCATCCAGTGGAGTATTAACCGGCTTCACTGCATTCATATTGAACCGCTCTAGAACTTTCTCAATATACCGCTCTTGTGACAGCCAAATCTTCCTGCTGCTTTTGTCACGGGTTATCTCCATTCCTAGGATCTGTCTAGCCAGGCCCAAGTCTTTCATCGCAAAAGACTTACCCAACTCCTGTTTCAGCCTGTCGATCTTCTTGATGTCTTTTTCCATGATGAGCATGTCATCAACGTATAAGAGCAGGACTAAGAAATCACCATCTGAGAACTTGCGCGTAAACACACAGTGGTCCGACTCTGTTCTGTCATGCCCACGTTTTAACATAAACGAGTCGAACTTCTTGTACCATTACCGTGGAGCTTGTTTCAGCTCATACAAGTTCTTCTTCAACCTACACACCATATGCTCCTTGCCCTTGACTTCGAACCCCTCTGGTTGGTGCATGTAGATCTCTTCTTCCAGGTCACCATGGAGAAAGGCAGTTTTAACATCTAACTACTCTATCTCCAGATCCATGCTAGCCGCCAACACAAGCAACACTTGTATGGATGTCATCTTCACCACTGGTGAGAATATCTCCTCGAAGTCTATGCCTTTCCTCTGACCAAACCCTTTTACCACAAGTCTGGCCTTGAACCTCGTTGTGAATTTTTCTGCTCGATCTTCTTTCTGAACACCCACTTGTTGCTCAAAGCTTTCTTGCCCTTAGGCAATTTCACCATATCATAAGTGTGGTTCTTATGCAAGGATTCCATCTCCTCTTGCATAGCTTTCAACCACTCCCCCTTATGCTCGTCGGCTAGGGCCTCAGAATAATCTTTTGGCTCTCCCCCATTAGTGAGCATAATGTACTCATGTGGCAAGTACCTCTTGGACGGCTGTTTGTCCCTAGATGACCTCCTCACCTGTGGCTCAACAGGTGGATCAAGTGGGGGTTGCTCCCCTGGTCTATCTTCTGAAGGAACTCCCTCGTCCTCTGCACCTTCCTGTACTCCCCCTTCATCAGGCACCACGGGAGGAGTAATTGGATCCATGTCCTCTAGCTCACCTGAACTAGGCTGGTTCTTCTCTGGCTTACTAATGTCTTCTATACACTGATCTTCAAAGAAAACCACATCTCTGCTCCTGACGAGTTTCCTCTCGGTCGGATCCCATAACCTGTAACCAACTTTTCATCACCGTACCCTAAGAACACACACTGCCTGATCTTCATATCGAGCTTGGACCTCTCATCCTTTGGTATGTGAACGGATGCCCTGCATCCAAATACCTTGAGATGACTGTACGATGGATCATTTCCAGTACACACCTTCTCAGATACTTCTCCATTCAACGGGGCCGATGGAGACCTATTTATCAAATACACCGCCGTGTGCATTGCTTCTCCCTAGAATGTCTTGGGCAATTTTGCATGGGATAATATGCATCTGATTCTCTCTACAATGATACGATTCATTCGTTCAGCTACACCATTATGCTGGAGGGTCTTGGGAATCGTCTGTTCATGCCGTATACCCAGGGACTTGTAGTACTCATGAAAGTCGCCAATGTATTCACCACCATTGTCAGTGCGGATACACTTCAATGATCTGCCTGTCTCTCTCTCGACCATAGCATGAAACAATTTAAACACACCAAAGACCTCGTCCTTGGATTTCAAAGCATAAACTCAAACCCTCCTAGATGCATCATATATAAAAGTGACAAAATACAAAGCCCTACCCAAGGTTTTTATCCTCATAGGACTACAAACATCAAAATAAACCAAATCTAATGCATGCACTTTATTAACATGAGAAACAGATTTAACAAATGAAACTCTATGCTGTTTCCCTGATAAACAATCAAGACAGGTTTTGAGAGGTGTACTTACCACGTCTGGAAGGATCCGCTTCCTCTCTAGTAGCTGAAGCCCTTTTTCACTCATGTGGCCTAGACGCCTATGCCACATGTCAATAGCTGAATTTTCTGCTGCGTTCAACCCACCCTTGCATATACTGACACTTGCCTTGTAAAGGGTGCAACACTTCTTTCCTCTGGCCACGATCAGCAAACCCTTGATGAGCTTCCATCGCCCACCAGCAAACCGGCTTTCATAGCCATCATCATCCAACCTTCCCGTCGATATCAAGTTGAGGCGAAGGTCTGGGATATGCCTCACATCCCTGATAACCAATGTACAGCCCACATCGGTCTTTACACAAATATCACTAACTCCCACGATTTTTGATACGCCAGAATTTTCCATCTTCACTGTCTCATAGTCACCTGACTTGTAGCTTGTGAAGGAGTCCCTGTGTGGAGTCGCATGAAAAGAAGCTCCTGAGTCTATCACCCAGTCGTTGTCCTGACTCATAGCCGTGAGACATACATCATGATCTACTGAAAGAATAACTACCATGTCGCCATCTAAAGCGATCGCAGTAGAATCTGATTCATCTTCCTTCCCTTTTCCTTTCTTGTCGTTCTTCTTACCACGACATTCATGCTTGTAGTAGCCCTTCTTGCCACAATTCCAGCAATCAACATCTTTCCTGTTACTCAACTTGCCTCTTGATTTATCTCAGGCCTTTCCGCCCTTCATGTTCTTTTCTCTCCCCCGTTCCTGTGTCACAAGAGCCTCTTGCTGAGTAGACCCCTGAGACTTCCTCCTTGTCTCCTCATTGAAGAGACAACTGGTTACCTGTTTCATGGATATCTTTCCGTCTGGCGTGGAGTTACTTAGAGACATCACCAATGTCTCCCAACTGTTAGGCAATGAACTAAGCAATAGTAAAGCCTGCAATTCATTATCCAGGACCACCTTCATAGAGGTGAGTTGGTTCACTATATTGCTGACCTCATTCATGTGCTCTGCCATAGAACCACTATCTTTGAACTTGAGATTCACAAGTCGCCTTATCAGAAAAATTTAATTACCGGCTGTCTTCCTCTCATACAGCCCTTGTAATTTCAGCCATAGGCTAGCGAGGTTTCCGTATACACATGGTGAAACACTGAATCATCCAACCATTGTCTAACAAACCCCACCTTCTTTCGGTCCATCTTCCTCCAATCATCATCAGTCATATCCTTGGATTTTGTTGATATGCCTAAAATTGGAGAATATAGGTCCTTGCAATAAAGCAAGTCCTCCATCTTAGCCTTCCATATGGTCCGGTTGGAACCGTTGAGGCTGATCATCCTTGATGAGCCACCTTCCATAATTCAAAACCGATCCTACCCGTTCAATGAAAGAGGCAGATTTCGCCATCAATGCAAACACAATTCTATGCATAATTGTGCCTTTCTGAAATGCAGTTTTTATTTTTTTATTTTGTTATTATTTTTTTTTGCATCTTAAGTTTTTGTTGGTTTCTATACTTAATTTCTGTACTGCAAAAAATAACACAGTATGCTCTTTCTATCAAATTCGTTGCAAGGACGTTGGAATCAATCACCAACACTGCTCATTGTACATTAATTATAGAAAATTGCTATATTATATCCTGCAATAGACTGTTAGTAACCGAAATAAGTAGACTCGGATTTTATTTGTAATAGGTGTAAATACCATCTTAAGGAAAGCGACTCTGTAATATGCCATGATGTAGGGCCCGTATCCTAGTCCGTATCGTTCCGTAGACTCCCGTGATCCTTTTCGATGAATTCCAGCAACTCGCGACCAATAATCGATGTTTGCGCGTGACCCTAAGTCGTATCCCGTAGATATGAGTTGGCTCAATCCGAGACTTGTACCATTGCGACCGCACCGTTGGTGCAGTTCCAACGCCGCATCTTACACACCAATGCGATGTCCATGCCAGGAGATGTGGGCCTGCGTTTATTTCGAAGAAACGCTGTGTATTTCCGAACCTAAGAGAATCTCTACAACCCATCGCGTCAATCAATCAATCAAAGTACACAACCCATGCTTTTTTTCTCCCCAAGATAAGCAACCTACCCTAAGTCAACTCTCAAGTCAAGTACATCTATCACTCACATCCATCACTCACACTCATCACCTCTCTTTAACAACCACCCTTTCTGTCTCTCTCTTCACATTCTCCAAGCAACCAAAGAGGTGCACGTCCAACCACTTTCAAGGAGAGAAAAGTATGTTGTGTGTGGCCCACTTCGTATTCCAAGATCCATCATCCTAGTCCTTCAATTCTCATTACCTTCCATCAAAGTGAGACACAAGAAGTTTGGCATTCTATCGGATCAAGAAGATCGAACGGTGGGTGCTTTATAGGCTTAGATTTAATGCTTTGATGATGGGCCAAGTGAGGCCTACCGATTGATGGTATGGATCTCACTTTGGACCCTAGTTGTGGCCGATAGCCCACCTTGATCCTCATGATCATTCCATGATGGGGCCATTTTCTATGGACCCCATTATTATGTTTATTTTCCTTGCATGAATATGATCATCTAGACCTTGCATTTTGCTGGAGAAAGGATCTCCACCGTTGATTTTGATCGGTGGGCCCACATGTAATGGGACCCACTTGATATATGTTGTGATGTATAGAAGGGAGGGCCCATAGTGCCGAGGTCCCTCCATCACTCCCCCTCTCTCTCTCTCTCTCTCTCTCTCTCTCTCTCTCCCTTGTTGGTGGCCCCATGATGTATGTAACTTATCCATGTCGTCCACCTTCATGGGACCCACTTGATGGACGTGTTGGGTCTACACCGTCCAGGCCATGTGGGCCCTACCTTAATGGTGATGGGAAAACACATATATCAGATTGATCCAAATCAAGTGGGCCACGTCCATGTGGGATCCACCTTGATAAATATATTCACACCGTCTGGATGCTGGACGCGGTTTGGTGAAGTGTGAACAGACAGTGGGATGTACTAGCAGCAATATATATATATATATATATATATATATATATATATATATATATATATATATATATATATATATATATATATATATATCAGTTTGATTCTAAACTTTTGGGTGGGCCGCTCATGCAGGCCCCACCTTGATGTATGGGTCTGATCCACGCCATCCATCCCATTCCCCAGCTCATTTTAGGCGTTGAGCTAAAAAATGAAGCTAATCCGATTATCTGGTAGGCCATATCTTTGAAAACAGTAATTTTACCATTAAAATTTGTTAAGGACCACTTTGATGTTTCTATACACCAAGACATGCTGAATACTGGGCTCATTTGGTCTGTCATGAGCCGTAGAATCCAATGGATGGAGCGGATCCTCCTGATGCGAGCCCCACTTAGGAAAAACCGTGGCAAAATAAATAATAATAATAATAATAATATTAATATTACATGCAGCAGGCGCTGCTGCTACTGACGTCCAGAGGACGCTGCAGCAACGTCCTGCTGGGCTGCCAAGTAGAAGAGTAGGACCGTGGGTCCCAGCCACTGGCCCCACCATAGTGTATGTGTTTCATCCACACCATCCACACCACTGGACGGTGGGACCCACTTTAGATGTATATGTTTCATCCCTGTGGTGTGGGCCTCCAATGATGTATATGTTTTATCTACACCGTCCACTGTTTGGACGGTGGAGCCCATCATGATGCATACTATCCAACCATTTTGAGATATCATTTTATGGTATGAGGTAAAGAATGAGTCAGATCTAAAGTTCAAGTGGACCCCACCATTGAAATAGTGGACAGTGACATCCATTGTTCAAACTTCTAAGGGCCATAGTAGTTCCCAATTAAGCTGATATTTTGTCTTCACTTCATCTATCACTATGTTAACTTATGAATAGGTTGGATCTCAAATACATCACGGTGGGCCACACCGTGATGTGTCTAGCCATTGATCAGGTGAACCACACCGCAAAAATAGTGGGATTTGAACGTCTATCATTGAAACCCAATTGGGTCACAGAAGTTCTGGATCAATAGGGAATTTGTTTTCCCTCTTAATCCAGGTCTTTAAGACCTTATGGTTAGATTGGGTGGAAAATAAACTTTATGGTGGGCCCTGTGATTTGTTTAACAGTGAAAATTATTATCTCCACTACTATTTGTGGTATGGTCCAAATGATCCTTCAATATGACTCTTTTTTTGGGGATGTATGAGGCTCACCTTGTATAATATATGAGGCCCATGTGATACGGCCCATTTAATGTCTTGGAGGCCCATGGGTTGAGGCCCAATGAGATGTATATAAGGTCCATTGCAATGTGTGAATCTACCGTGAGGTATATAATGATGTTTATGGCGGGTCATGCCTTGGGAGCAATGATGGTTTGACGTCCATATTGTAAGAATAATGTTGGTTAAATGTCCGCATTGTAACTCTCCCTAGGGCCCATCGATAGGCCCATACTAGTTGTGTGTAGGCCGATTAGGCCTATCTTCGTTGTGAGGATAGTTCATCACCATATAACATGCTTAGTATAACTCCATGATTCATACCCATCCGCATCATATGTATGCTTGATATAAGGAGTGACTGATCATAACATTTGCCATTGGACAGATTGTCTATGGGACTCACTAATAGGAGTTGCCTACATGAGCGCGTGGTATGCGCAGGATTGTTGCATGACTGGACAGTGTGATTCATGCATCTCACATTTATGTGTCATGATCATTGTATGCCCTAGCGACATCAGGGTCGTGGCCTCCACAGGCACATCGTGGATGACCGATCGAATTTCAGAAATATTAACTTTAGTATTGTGGGCACAAAGGATGTCCTTAGGTGAAAATTCCAGAACCTTTTTTCTACTAGGAGATGCTCCAACATCTAGACCAAGTGGGTACACGAGCGCAGGAGTGCCGAATACCAGTAGGCCGCGTCTCCCACTGTGTCGTGGTCGGTTGGAAGGGGATATGGCCTTATCCGCCCAAGTGAGGGGGTTGTAAGCTAGGCTGAGTTTGACCAGCTCGTAAATGAGTCCGCTATCGACGAGCCCGGTAGGCATTGGTAGACTACTGGTCAGGCGGATAGTGTGGTCTCTTCCACTTGCTGGGCTATGCGGCTAGGGAGGCAGCAGTTAGTGTGGAGTGTATTAGACCCCGATGATATCCTAGAGGGAAACTGTACTGATATATGTACTTGATGAGGACCGACATGCTTGCTTTGCATCACGCATATAACATTGGGCTATGTAAGCCTCGCATCGCATGGCCTTAGTATGGCCGATAGCATTCATGCCTTGCATCGCATGGCCTTGGTATGACCAATAGTATTCATGAACTTACCCACATATTTTCGTATTACTCTGATATTGTATACATGACACTTGCCTTACGCACACACTTACACCACCTTCTAAGCTTTTGTAAGCTTATACACGACCGCTGCGTGCAGGTGACATTGGATCGCATCAGCGCTAAGGCAGGAGTGCGCATCAGATTATTTTGGAGCCTTTTGATCACCTTGTATTGCCCTTTCTGCATTGTACTTAATGTTTTTGATGTAGTGGATATGTGGTGATGTTGTTTTGTGACTTGGTTATGCTTGTGGTTATGCTCTATTACAAAAAAAAATAAAAAATCAAATCATACTGAAAATCCTCATTGTAGGATCCCAAGATCGGAATCTGGCATATGAGTACCGGGAGCCGAGAATGGGGCACTATAGAGGCTGTCGGCGTCGGATTCGACGATTGAGAATTTTCTGAGCCCATTTTTTGAGTTTGGGGCGTGACACTTAAAGCCGCTTTTATTTCTGCTCCTGTTTAAATTCTACTTTATCATTATTATTTTAATAATATTAAGAATCTGTGTTTTTTTTTTTTTTTTTTTTAATTCTGAATATAATGGCTCAAACTTTTGTTCAAGTCATCAATCCTGACATCTCCAAGCTTAATCTATTTGATGGTACTAATTTCAAGTAGTGAGAACAAAAAGTTCACCTTCATCTCATCACCATTGAGTCTCCTGCGTTTTAACTACACCAAAGCCATTGCCATTAGAGAGCAAGTCACTCGAACTAGCCCAAGAATGGAAAAAAGAAGAAGAAGAAAGAAGTTGTATGATTACCTATGTAAGAGACACATTCTAGATTCATTGTCAGACTTATTTTCAACACATACGAACTTATGGACACGACCAAGGATATGTGGGAAGATTTGAAATACAAATACATGACTGAAGATGTGGAGACAAGAATTGTCTTGTAAGTTAGATCCTCGAATACTTCATGACTAACAATAAGTTAAATTCAAGTTGCTTGAATACTCCATGACTAATAATGGGCCAGTTCTTTATCAAGTTCATGAGATTCAGCACATTGTTGGTCAATTTGAAAGAGAAGGCAACAAAATGGACAAATCTTAGTTGGGTCCATTGTTGCAAAATTGCTCCTTAGTTGGAAAGATCACCATAAAAACCTAATGCACAGAAAGAATGAAATGTCTATGGATGATCTCTCTCAAATCTTTGAATTCATGAAAAGTCTAGACTCCAAGAAAAGAATGAATAACAATATCAAGTGGCTTCCAAGGCTTAAATGGGAAAAGCGAAAGCTGAAAACCCTTTAAACAATGACAACCTATTCAAGAATTCTAACAACAATCACAGTAAAAGTCCCAACAAAGGCAAATGCAAGGGTGAGTGTTCCAATGCAAGAAACCCGATCATTTCATGTAGGAGTGTAGATATCTGAAGAAGAATAAAACACAAGGCAAAACCACGCCCAATCCAAGGAAATGACCCAAAGCACATGTGACCAAAGATGAAATGGTTGATATGATCTCTGAAGCATTTGTGATGGGAGACGGCAAAAGTTGATTAATTGACACTCGGGCTATTAAGTATGTATTAGATAACTAAAGTCTATTCAAGAACTATGAAAGTGTGGAAGAAAAGAAACTCTACATAAGTGGATAAAGTCTACTCAAGAACTATGAAACCGTGGAAGATGAAAATAAACTCTACATAAGGAAATCATCCACTACAAAAGTATTAGGAAAAGAAACATTCTCAAACTAACCTCTAGAAAGTCTCTCACCCTCATTGATGTAAACAATGTATGGGAAATTTGGAAGAATTTTGTTTCAGTAAATTTGCTTCAAAAACATGGTTTTAAGTTGGTTTCCGAGTCTAATAAGTTTATTATAACTAAGGGGTGTTTGTTGGTAAGGGATATACTTGGGGGGCATGTCCAAATTATTTTTTGAAGGATTTTTTTAAGGCATATACAAGTAATGAAATTGTTTCGTTTGCTTATACTGTCCGTTCCTTTTTATTGTGGCAAGGTAGGTTGGGTCATCTAAATTTTAGATGTATGGACACAATGACGAAATTAGGAATAGTTTCTATATGCATCAATAATAAGGCGGATAAATGCAAGGTTTGTGTCCAAGCTAAGATGACTAGTGAACATTTTAGTTATGTAAAAAGTTATTCAAAGCTACTAAAACTTATACATGATATATATGACTTTGATAATATCTTAACTTATGAGGGAAAATGTATTTTATAAATTTTATAGATGATCACAATAAACATATCTTTGCATACTTGTTAAGGAATAAAGATGAGATTTTAGAAAAATTGAAAATATACAAAGCTAAACTAGAAAATCAATTAGGAAAAATGATAAAGTCATTTAATGAATTTTATGAAAGTTTAGTTATAATTTATCATACTACAACCTTTTATACATGACAACAAAAAAGAATTGTAAAATTGAAAAAAATAGGACTTTAGTAGAAACAATAAATGTCATGTTAAGTTAATTCAAAATTAAGTCAACAATGGTGGGATGAAGCATTAATAATAGTATGCTTCAAAAATTTTGGAAGAAAAGGTTACCAAATCTAAAATATCTCAAAGTACGAAGGTGTAAAGCATTAGTCAGGCTTCTTACTCCTAAAATATCAAAATTAGGAGATAGGTAGATTAAGTCTTATTTTTAGGATACGCACAAAACAATGATGCCTATGCATTCTTAGTGGTAGAACAAAATAGTACAATTGAAAAGAACACGATTATATAATTGAAGGATGTGGAATTCTATGAAAATGTATGTAAATTAATTCATAGGATAAATCAAAATAAGGACAATCCTCTAGTACAATCAATTCAATCTTTAACTTAAGAGAAAGACTTAGAAACTAGGAGAAATAAACACAACTAAAAAAGTCCCAGACTATAATTTCAAGCTATATTTCTACATGTTTCTAGTAGAAGTGGAGATAAAATAAAAGACAACATTTGAAAGCTCCTAATGTGAAATATGATCCAACCACATACAAGGAAGCAATGAAATCTCCTAATGTTACCTTTTAGAATGGATCTATTAATGATAAAATGGATTTAATAATAGGCAATAAAAATAAAAACTCGTAGATATACTTTTAGGATCAAATCCATAAGTTACAAATGGATATTCAAAATAAAGATAAAAATAGATGGTATGGTAAAAAATAATAATTAAGGTTAGTGGTTAAAGGCTTCAGATAAAAAGATTGAATAGATTCATTATGCATTGGTTGTTAAGACATCAACTATAAGAATTCTAACTGCCTTAACATTTATTCATCATTTTAAAATATAATAAATGGATGTTAAATTTATTTTTCTAAATTGAAATTTATAAGAAGAAATATACATAAAGTAACCAAATTTTTTTATAATGCTTATACAATAACATAAAATATGCAAGTTTATAAAATTTTTATACAATCTAAAGCAAGCTCCTAAACAATCAAACAAAAAATTCGATCTACTTCTAACCCATGGTTTTAAGATAAACAAATAAAGTAAATGTGTATATAATAGGTTTTGTTTTTGAAAAATTGTATGTAGATAATATACTTATTTTTAAAACTAATGTTCATAATATGGAAAATGTAAAGGTTTTTTCAAAAATATTTTTTATATGAAAGACATAAGTAACTATGTTATGCAATGTATCAAAATAATAAAAAATGATAATGAATAATAATTAACACAATCTCTTTATATAGAAAAGATTTTAAAAAGTGCAATCACTTTATTTTAAGATCTATATATACTCCTTTGGATCATTGTGTTAAGTTGTGTTATAGTGAAGGAAGAACTATAACATAAGAATAATTAACCTGGTAGTTTAATGTTATACCATACATTGCACAAGAACTAATGTTACATATATCATATGTAGACTTACTAAATATATTTATAATCCTAATCACATACATTGAAATGCAATATATAGAGCATTAATGTATCTTAAGAAGATTGTGATATGGTTTACCCTGTAGCGGTTACCCAATTGTATTGGAAGAATATAACGATACTACTTGGATAATGAATTTAAAATAATCTAAGTCTACAAAAGTATGAATTTTTACTCTTAGAAGTGTTGTGGTATCTTAAGCTTCGAAGAAGTAAAAGTGCATAACTCATTCCATAAGGAAATCAAAATTTATTAGTTGGCAATAAGAACCAAAGAAGTAGAGAGACTAAGGAATTTGCTCCTTAACATTCCTCTTTGGCCAAAGTTAATGCTGCCAATTTCTTTACATTGTAGTATTGAGGCAACACTATTTAAAGTGTAAAGTGTACAATGAAAAATTCAAATATATCAAGTTAAGACATAGAAATGTGGATAATTACTCGGTGGAGTAAGTAACATCGATTTTGTTTGGTTGAGCCAAAATTTGGCAAGCCCACTTTCCAAAGACCTTATAAGGGATTAAGGCTATAAAAAAAAAACTTCTAGAAGGATGTATTTAAAGTTCATTAAATGAATCACAACAACTGAGACTCTATTCAAGACTTATTGTAACATCCCGAATTCTCACAGCCAGAGTTTATACTTGTGCCCGATAAAATCGGATGTTAATAATGTATAAATTAGATGCTTTGAAATCACACTTTATTTTTTTTCATTTAGATAACATACAGATACATTCATGAAGGTAACATTCATGAGAATAAAATCGACTATATTGATTATTTCATCAGAGTAGAGGAATTCAGTAAATAATCAAATGCCCTCTCAATAAGAGCTTATTACATTCATCGAGTTCACAATGGAAGTATAGAACTAAATCATAAAACTTTCGTATTCTTTCAGCATAATCTTCCATAAGGAGATGGTCCTCTAGATCTTCAATCTGTACAATACCTGCATCATCTATATGGTTGGAGAGGGTCAATGCCCTACTCATAGTGATGGTTATTCTTTAAGATTAACAATAATCCAAGAGATTCATAAAAGCAATGTAAAGGTTCTGATACGTTACGTACTCCACTACTACGAGAGGTATCAGTATGCGTAAACAACTTATATGAATGCATGCCTAGCAAAGTTTGTGCGGTTCATCATACATAGTGATAATTACAATATGGAATACGATTCATATAAAATCCGAATCGCCCCGCATTCTCATACTATGGAGATTTACCGACATGTCTGACGCTACCGTGGATTTACGTGAACACCTCAAGGCAGCACAACACATGAGTCGGATGAATTACGTGACATGATTATTCATGGAATGACTATTTGCGATATCCAATCTCGGAAGTGATGTAACACATATTGTGAATTACTTACATCGATTTGTGCATCACTACTCAAAACCCATAAAATTATGCATCGACTAAGAGGGTCTCTACCCAGAACGCATTACGTACATGATGAATATTTTAATCATCAATTGTGATACCTCTTAACAATTTACTTGCACTTATAGAGAGATAAATTGAATTATGAGAGTTCCGGAATATGAAGCCATATACCCAAGCCTCAAAGGTAAATAACACAAGGCTAGTAAAGTAAAGAAAATAGTAGCAATGGCTAACTGTAACACCCCGTACTTTTCAATACTCGAGTGTTACCTAGGGAACCTAACTTGGCACAAACACAAATCTAAATTAAGGGAATGATCGCCTACATTCTAGCCTGATTAGACCAATACGAGAAATCTTCATCAATTCATGAAACCTTGTTAGAGACAAATCAAGTCATTCATTATCAACACCATCTCCTAGATCACTAAACTCATCATTCAATCTTAATGTAGGCCATAAATATGTACTAGGACTCCTCATAGAAACATTTGGTCAATTGCTCTAACACTTGACTTCCCTGATCCAACCATCAGATTATAGAAATCAATCTTTAGGTTGCGATTAGACAACCCCAGAAACCATTAAAAATGCTCAACGTAGACTGTGGCAGGCCCTGACCTTAAAAATCAGAACCCAATTCATTAAATCTGTCGTTCAACGGACCATAACACTCAAATTAAGAATTCACCTATTAATCAAACACTATATGATAATACAAGAACCATTAAAATCCCTCTAGAATTTACTAAGGAACCCTGAAGATAAGATTAGAGATGATCTGACCATTGGATCGATAGAAATTTACAATTTAAAACCTAAAGACCAATTGGTATGGCCCACTTGAGCTTTGGGATCTCCCTCATCTTTAATCCATTGTCATATCATGGTCTTGCAAAATGAATCGATGGACTGGATTCATCAAAATCATCACAGTGAGCCTCAAATATAGGGTGTGTGTACACAACTCGTGCACAACCGCAGAGCACCGAGCCAAACTCACGGTCAAACCGGGTTTGACCCGATGATGTTGTGAAAAAGGAGGATTTTCCTCTCTTTTTCCTCTTTTCCGTCAGCAAACGGACAACCGTCCGTAGTGTTGATCATGGCCCACAAATAGGGGCCCACTTCAATCATCTGAACCGTCCATTGTGTCCATGACGCAAATCTGACCAAACTACACCATTTTCACGTGTTGAAACATGTGTACATGCACGTGATCCCTGACGCAAATGGTTGCGTGTGATACATGTTTGAAAACGGAAAGCTCCGACTGTAACTCCTTTCTATTTGCCTCGCTGGCAATCCTCACGCTGGAAATTTCAATCCTAGTCGTCCATTTAGGTGCATCCCAACTGTAGAGGATTCATTTTTGAAGGATGGAAACCCTAATTAGTAGAGGGGATAGCTGATCTTACTTGCGGTGCAGGAGAAAACGCTCGTTTCCTTCTCCTTTCGAAATCACCATCCAAATCAACATGGATCTTCGAAATCCTTGACCTAGAAGCTCCATGATACCCATTCAAACCATTCAACAATGTTAGACGAGAGAAATGACCAGCGAGGGAGATTTTGCCATTGCCAATCACCGTCTTCCCCGTTCGAGCCGCACTGAGTCTGGACAACTTCGGTCCAAGTTTGATGTAAGTTTGGTCCAGTTCAAGCTTTGATAGGGTCTAGAGAGAAGAGGAGAAGCAGGAAGGGAAGAGGGAAAAGAAGAAGAAGAAAGAAGAAAGAAGAAAGAAGAAAGAAGAAGAGGAAGAAGAACAAAAGAGAGGGAGAGTTGCTGTAACCTGTCGCTGCTACCGTTGCCGTGCTGCACCAACTTGAGTTGTTGTTCCAATCGGGGCTCTGCCCCATTCTAGAGAGAAAGAAGAAGGTGGAGAGAAGGAGAGCAGGTGGCACAGAGAAAAGCGAGAGAGAAAAGAAAGGGGGATGAGGTTGTGCAACGGCACCGAGCTGGGCCTGGTGCTGTTGGATCTGGGCTAAGTCCAGATCAAGTTGGGTGCTATCGAGTCAAGCTCAGACCTTGTTCGGTCCAGCAAGAGAGAAAGTAAGAAGAAAGAAAAGCGAAAGAGAAGAAGATGAGAGAAAGAAAGAAGAGATGGTGGTGGGGCTGTCATCCGGTTGGAACCGAGTCGACTTAGTTGAAACTGAGTCTGATTGGGTCAAGTTGGACCTAGACCAGCTGGGTTTCCAGCAAGAAAGGTGAGGTGCGGAGAAAGTGATAGAAAGCAATGAAGAGGAAGGAAGGAAGAAAAAGGAAGAAGAGTGAGGAAAGAAGGAAGCTATAAGAAACGGTGGGTGTTTGACTCGCCGAGTTAACTCAGCCAAGTTAAATAAGAATATTGTCGAGTCAGATCACTTTGGGACGTTTTTAGTCCAATAACTCAGGCCTAGGTAGGGCCTGGTACAAAATGTGGGTAGAGGTAGCAACTGGGCTTGATATAGCTTGGATTGAACTAAGTTGTGTGGATTTCATGCTATCGAGTTAACTCAGTAGGAGTTGATTGTGGTCCAAATCAATCGTCCTCGAGCATGGTTGAATCTGGCCTAAAATTCTGTTGGACGTTGTATCAGACTACGGATGAGGAAGGCAGAGAAAGGAAGAATGGGAGGTATTCTCTTGTTATTTCATTTAATTTAGGATAATATTTGTTGTTGTTGTTATTATTATTATTATTATCAACTTTAGTTGTTATTATTATTGTTATAATTGTTAGTGTCATAAACTTTTACTGAAATATTGCTCTCAATTAACTTTACAATTATCTTTAATTTTAATTAGGTTATTATCTTTATAATAAGATTAAAAATTATTAGCATTTTAATTTTAAATTCTTAAATCATTACTACTATTAACTTGTATGTTATTGTGGCGCAAACTAGATTTCAAATCCCTAAATTCTAGACAATACATCAAAACCCTAAATCTATCGATTGAAATACCTAACCTTAAACCCAACCATATAAATTAGGTATATTGTGAATCTAACCACACTAATTATGTTAATCATGTTAGGTGTCGATCTTAAAGCACAAACATCCAATCCTACCAACACGGAGGGATAATCCAACCCTAAGGTGAGGATCACCCTTCAAGTTTTTCCTACATCATAATAGTTAGCTTAGTTTAATTAATTTGTTGATTACTTAATATAGTGCAATGTGAAAATAATGATTAATGTTAGTTTCATTTAAGTAATCTTTAATAAATACAACATGTTTAGATTTAAATTCAAATAATTTAACATGCTATGAATCTTTAATATCTCTAATCTGATTTAAGATGCACACTTTATATATGTAAATTATTTTACTATTTCCGATTACTTTATGGCATATTTAGAGGTCCTCAAATTAGTGGCCATTTGTGTAATGAATTAAATGAAATTATGGTGGACTTACCATCTTATGGGCCATTTATTGCCTAAGTGGCATTTATTATTTGCCTTTGTGGCTTATATTTGCCCTAGTGGCTCTGATTGGTTAATTACTTTTTCGGCCTTGATAGGCTATTTGCCCTTTGTGGCTTGGATTGACTATTTGCCCTTGCGGCTTTAATGAATTATTATTTTAAAAAAAAATCCTTAGATGATAGGTCTCACTTGTAGAACTATAATTGGCCACTAGTTGAGTATGTTACCTTTAAACACCCTATTTGTTAATCTCATGAGCCAGGGATGGTAGAATGGGACACTATGTCTGAGCTGTCGGCCTATGTTGAGTGACTAACCCCCCATAGTGACTTTTGAGCTTTTCTAAATTGATTGTTTGAATTTGGAATAATAACGGCTGGGCTAATCATGCATTTTCATAGCATATATTATGGTCTTTTCCGAGTGGTTAGTTCTCCTTGGGTGTACCTCGTGTACTTTTCCAGGTGACTAATTCTCCTTAGGCGATCTATATTATATGGTCTTTTCTGGGTAGCTAGTTCTCATTGGGCGTACCTTTGAGTATTTTTCTAGGTGACTAGTTCTCCTTGGACGACCTCGTTGCATAGTCTTTTCCGGGTGGCTAGTTCTCCTTGGGCGTACCTTTGAGTATTTTTTCGGGTGGCTAGTTCTCCTTGGGCGACTTTTTACCAGCTGGATGTGCATCCCCAGGTCTGTGAGCATGTGCATGCATCCATGCATTTAAACAAGATTATTTTGGGTGATTTATTTAATGAATGCGTATCTGATGAACCTTATCTGATTCCCATGATAATCAGTGTGTAATATTTGTTATATACTGTCTTTGATAACTATGCTTAATTATCTTAATGATACGATAAATCTTGAGGGGTATACCTCGCTGTGATAGCCATTGAGGCTATCGAACCATATTCAGTGTGCTGGAGACATAGACGATGTACATACTATGTTCATATGGATTAGGAGGAGCCAGATGACCTTGCGACTCTCTTTCATGATTTCAGTTTATTTTAATTTGTACTATCGTGTTTTGTAATAAGTTAAGACATTGGTTTGTATAAGTTATTGGGTAATCACTTGAAATCCTGATAACGTACATTTGGACTCCTTACACTTAAATTATTTTTATTTCACTTAAATTGTTGATTCTGATAAAAGAAAAAAAATGTACATGAAATTGACTATCTTTAAAGGTTAACACTCAGGTTTTTGGAAAACGAGTAGTGTACTTGGGTTTCGAGAACCGGGGTGTTACACTAACTCACAAAAAGGAGAGTGGCAATGGCTAACTCAATAATAAGGAGAGTAGCAATGAATAACTCAACAAAAAGGAGAGTGGCAATGGCCAACCCAATAATAAGGAGAGTAACAATGGCTAACTCAACAGAAGGAAGAGTGGCAACAACCAACTCAATAAAGAAAAGAGTAGCGAGGGCTAACTCAACAATTTGTAAAGGCAGGGCAAGGCTTATATCCATGGCCTCACGTAAATTTAGAAAGATCATGCATAATTAACGTCATATCAAAATTCGTAAAGGGTAAATAATTGATGTTAGTAAATTAAACAATTGCAAAGAACATCACCGTGTCATGAAAGCTTGTAAATGGCAGGATAATAATATCTTAAATCAAGCTTAAAGGATAAAAACCCTCACCTCTAGTTGTCAGATCGTCCTCAACCAAGGCTAGACGTCCAGATACACACCTGAAGATTAATTTCTACTCTAAACCACATGGTTTGAATGGCTAGGATCAAGTTAAGGTTTGGCTTATGATAGTGTTAGGTTTAACTCCATTACTAATCAAATTAAGAAGACATGAATGGAACGTTATTTAGATGAATAAGTTACCTCATTTAACAACTATTCTTAGCCACGAAAGACCCATAATAAAGTGAATACTTCTGTCGAGTTGGCTCAGCTTGACTCCCCTCTTAGAAAAATCTCTGTAGACATTAGATTCGTCTTGAATCTATTCCCGGCTTGGAACTTAGTGGGTCATGGCTCAGCCCACAACACTCTCACTCTCTTCCTTCCTTTCTTTCTTTCTTTCTGTAACACCCCGTACTTTCTAGTACTCAAGTGTTACCACGTGATTTAATTTAATACAAAAAAATATAATACAACCTAAAAATATACTATAAAATGATATTCACATATTTTATAAATATTTGAAGTTTCATATTAAAGGGATATGTAACTATAATCCATATCATATGCATATACTTACAACATCATTAGTATAAATTACAAACTATAGATTTTGTAATACATAAAAACAACATATACTGAAAAATTTTATAATGAATAACATGTTTTAAACAATTTAATGATTTATATAACTTTTAAAAACCTAACACATATATGACCATACAAATAATATACAAATAACATATATGTATATATACATACATTAATCTATACTTGCTGACATTCATATAATTTACATGTATTAACAATTTGTGATAGTATAAATTATATATGACAAAATATGTAAGGAAAATAATTTATAATAATAATAATAATAATAATAATAAAATGATAGTGAAAATAATAATAATAATAATTATTATAAAAGTAAATAATATTATTAAATGTAGTATAACATAATATTTAGTGTTATAAAATTAGAACAGGCTATATATTCACAACATGACCATTGAGTCTTAGCTTAAATAGCCCCTTGGACCTTTTCAACCGTTGACGTTAAATTTCAGGGTGATCCAACCGTCGGGTCAACGTAATCAATACCAAAACACATTAGAACCGTTAGTATGGCCCACCTAAGCTTTGGATCTGCCTAGTTCTTATTTAGATGCCTTGATAAGGGACCCCTAAACTGAAAAAATGGTGTGGATTTCACCAGAACATCACGGTGGACCCCTCGTGAGGTGCGTGTGCACCCAGCATACCCGTGCACGAAGTGCACTGGACCAAGCTCGTCAGTCAAATGGCGTTTGACCGAGCTCTCACGCAAAAAGCAAGAGAACTCCCCCCGCCATTTTAAAAATTTTAAATTTGATGGGCTTCAAGCCCCAAAGTGGCCCACCCTGGGCACTTTCCAGACGATCCAAGCCGTCCATTTTTCTCGTGGGGTCTGCCTAACCAAAAGGGTATAGGGGTTTGGACCCATGTATAGGAATGGAGTTGGGCCTGGACCGTCCATTCCTTTCATGTGTGGCTAGGATCCAAGATCAGAGACCATCACGTAGCTTGTTGAGCAAGCAAAGATCACATGGACCAGGGACTTTCAGCCTTCCTCCTTCCCAGCGGAGAAGGTCCTCTCATGGCCCAAAAATGGGAAGAAAGAGAGTAAAGAGGGAAAAAGGAGATTTTCCCTTTATGGGAGGCAGAAACTGTCACAAATGTGACCGTTCCTGGGGCCACGTGGCACCATCCCAGCCCTCCTAAGAGGGAGGTACGATTTGAGATGATGAACTCTCTCATCTCATGAGAAAGAGAAGAGAAAGCAAGGAGATCTCATTAGATGGAGCAAGTTCTCATCTGTGATCTGAAAAGTGGGCCTCACACCGCTAATGGGACCCATACAGACCGATCAAACGGTCCGGATTGACCTAAAACCCCATGAGCGGCGATCCACCATTGATGGCTGGGTCATCTTCCCAAATGACCCATCCAAACACGATCACGAGGTGGGCCCCATTTGGCCTGGAAAATACGCCGTTAGGGAGCACAAGGTACTACTAATCCATCCCCAAACACGGATGGGCCCCATGCATGGCCATCCTTAAATCCTAACCGTTGCATATGGTAGGTTTTTTTTTCAACCGTTGGTAGCACCTCTCACTGCCTATAAATAAGACCCTGTTGCTTCAGGAAATTCTACACGAGAAACAGAGAGAACAGAGAGTGAGAGAAAGAGAGAAAAAGGAAAGAGAGAGATGGAGAGAAGAAAAAAAAGTGAGGGAGAGGCTGTGTTGGAGGACGGTTCAGCCAAGCAAAACCAGGTCCTCCTCCTTCCATTTTTCTTCTTTATTTTTCATGTAGTATGAGGTCTGTTATAAGCCACATTTGGGGCTAAAAGATCCGACCATAGAGAAGCCTGAATATGGCCTGAAGGAAGGCTCTGTTTTGAGACTAAACATGGCCTGAGTGCAGGCTCCGTTTGAGGCCGAGCATGGCTTGAGTGTAGGCTCCGTTTGAGGCCAAACAATGGCCTGTGAATGGGGCTGAAACTCAGTCGAAAAACAGCCTATAAACAGGCCCTGTTTGAGTTGCAACATGCCTAGGAATCCGACTGATAACGGTCCGAAAAATCGGGCCAAAAACGCACCAGGTCGAGCCGTCTCTAGCTGGAAATATAGCAGTAAAAAAAGGAGCTCTGTTTGTGTCTGAAGTGTGTTGAAGAAATGGCACGGAAAAGAGCCGTGTTTGGGTCAAAAATCAGGGCCGGAAGTGGCTTCAAACCAGCATGCAACAGGGGGGCTGTGCACGTTGCCAACGCCGGCGGGCTGCACTGTTCTGGGCCTCACCAAACTGCAGATGGGCCCACTAATAAAATGATATTTTATGATGTAATATATATATATATATATATATATATATATATATATATATATATATATATATATATATATATATATATACACTAATGGTGGGCAGCGCCATCAAGCCACGGTGGGCCGCACCAAGTTCAGACCATCCATCGTGGACGTTGCCCGTCCATCAGCAGACGTCCAGTGCTGGACGGTTTGCTTTTAACAAAAGAAAAAGAAAAAAAAAAGGGAAGAAAGGTAAAAACATAATATTATATTAGCATACATATATATAATAGCATATATATGCTGTGGTGGCCCCACCTGTTGTGATTGCTGGAGTGCCCCTCCAGTACATCTAAAGTGTAATAATAATAATAATAATAATAATAATATATATATATATATATATATATATGGTGGGCCCTACGTGAGACCCACGTGTACGTGAACCCATGCATGTGTTGACTCCAGAACGTCCAAGGTCTGGACGTGGCCCACCTTACCGCATGTTCACCCCGTCCACTTGTTTTGCCAGCAGGCGGGACCCACCCTGCACATTGTACACATGTGGTGTGTGGGGCCTACCATGATGAATGCATTGTGTCCTCACTGTCAAGGGATTGGACGGTGGGTGGCAGCTTGACTGGAGTACCTCACACCAACTGTACAGTTGCTGTATTCATCAACAAGTTATGTGGGACCACCTTGATGTATGAAGTGTTCACGTGGCCAGCAGGTGGGACCTCCTGCCACGTGTGTGGGGGACCGCCATGATATATGTGGATATCCACAGCGTCCAATATTGTTGGACGGTGGATGTGCTTTGGCGGGCATACCTCACGCCAGTCACATTGCTGTTGCATGTCATCAGCAGTCTATATGGCCCTGTATATGATGTTTGTGTTAGATCCCAAACCGTCCGTCCATTGGCGGACCACCATGACATGATTATTTCATCCACACCGTCCAGACTGTGTTGGACGGTGCTGGACAATGTTGGGACAATGCTGAACTGTACTTGGATAGCACCGAATTACATAAACTACTTTTCGACCGTGCCGATCTACACGAATTACGTTTGAACAAGCGCTGATTTACATATCTGGATAGTGCTAATTTATGTGTCCAATGTTTGGACCGGACTGAGTTACACGGGATATGATTGGACAGTGTTGATCATCATTAGTAAGTCACGCACCCTATAGGATGATAGTGTACAGTAATACACGTGTTACACCTCCATCTATTGAAATGATTTTTGGTGAAATCCGAGCCCTCACTTGAGGCCCGATTCAGACTTTAGCTGTAGGAGACTCTAGGCCTAGTCTAGGCCTTAGTTATGGAAATAACCATGGCCCAACTCGGACCATTTATTGGACCATGATATGGTGGGGCCTGGGCACCACGAAATTTGGCCTAACTACCATATTTCTAGGCCCTCTCAACTCACACAATTCCAAGCCCTTTTAAATCTCTGTCTATAACTGTAGGTGATCGTTGTGTGAATTGAACCACAAGGCGTGTACGGAAACGTGAACCAAGGACAGTTAGGTAACCCTTCCAGGTGATGACTCTTCCCCTTGAACTTTCCATTTTCCCATTAGCTTAAGTTATAATTTTTATTAAATTTATAATTGATATATCTCTCTTATAATCACATGTGTTGGCTGGTAGAAATTGAATTGTTATATTGCCTGCTTAATATTTATCCTACATATTTATCCATGCTTGTGGATTATTTATGAATTGTTTATGAAACTTAAACTAGGACACCAGTGGGAAACCCCCACCTATATGTGTACACCCATACTTGGGATGTAATCCGACTGGTTGTGATAGTAATGGAACTTCGGCTTAGTGGTTATTGAATAGTGGTTTAAATTAACCAGTGATGTGGCCTACCATCCAGGGTTATTGTGTCCAACGGTTTGTAAGGATGGTCTTTTATCGCATGATTTTGATACTCGCCCTATGTGGCTTATTTGACATTTGCCTTATGTGTCTTGCTTTTATATTGCCTTATGTGTCTTTGTCCTGGTATTTTCCCTATATGGGTTTGATGTTTTTATATCGTGTAACCATGCGAAGGTAAGCCCTATATATTGTAATATGATTGATCACTAGCCGATAGGTTTCCATTAAACATCCTAAGGTAGTAGTCTCATGAGCCGGGAATGGTGGTATGAGACAATATGCATGAGTTGTCGGCCTACGCTGGACTCTGAGCTCCCCGTAGTGACCTTGAGCTTACCTAAATTGGCTGATTGTAACTGGACTAATAACGGTTTGGTTAATCATGCATCCATAGCATGTTGGTAATGATAGGTGGCTAATCTAGATGTTGTAGTATATGCCCTTAGGATTTTTGGGGTATCATTTCGCTAGCTCCCAGACCACCAACTATCGATCCCTGTCCGACTGGATGATTTTTCCATATCGATGATTTTCATGGGCAACGAGCCCAAGTCCGACTGGATGTGCATCCCCAGGCCGATGTGCACTCATGCATCCATGCATTTAAAAAGACTGCATCATGTATTGTTTTGATTGCTTTGTTGTTTTATAATTATGCTTACCTAATGCGGCGGTGTGTAATCTTGAGGAGAATTCAAACTGAGCTGACCACTCATCCATCAAATATACAACCGTACAGGTAGAACAGGTGGCCCAGATGATGTATATGTTCAGACTTGATGAGGAGTTGTGCAGTTGCCATGGATGCACGACCGTATTGCTAAGCGTGGTTATGCGGCTTACATTTATATGCTTTCTGTTATTTCTTATGTAAGCTGCTTGTATATTTGAATGATAATAAAGTTTTCCTTATGTCGATTTGTTCACTCTACGCTCATCTACTTACTCTGATGAAAGATAGTTGAAAAAAATATATATATACTCGAATTTGATAATCCTTTAAGGTTAACACTCGGGTTTTTAGGAAACGAGTCATATACTCGGGTCCTGAAAACACGGGACATTACACTTTCTTCCTTTCTTCCTCTTTTTTTTCTTTCTCTTGTTGGGGTATCTCCCTACCTGCTGTTGGTTGGCCGTTTCTCTCTCTTTCTCTCTTTCTCTCTCTCTCATGTTTCTTCTCTTTTCTTTCCTTTCCTTTCCTTTCCTTTCCTTTCTTTTCTTTTCTTTTCTTTTCTTTCTTTCTTGCTCTCGCTTTCTTCCTTTCTTTTATTTTCCTACTTCTCTTCCATCATGGACGAGAGAGGCTTTTATAAGCCTAAGGGATTCTAGATCCTTCCTGCGTAAGACCGTTTGCGCATGCGAAAGGAGTCTTCCTCCGCACTCTGTTTACGCACAGCGATTAGCTTCTACCTATGCGTGGTCTGGTTTCACACCCCTGCTATTGCGTTTGATCAGATCCATTCGTAGGGAAATGTTTCCCTGGTGGGGGGCTATCAGATGGTCATCCCCGATCATCTCCTGATCGCCTACACTTGGTCTTATCATTCGACGCTCGATCGGACAGTCGAGCTCTGTTTTACGGACAGGTTTGTTCCCAGCTCTTCTTGAATCGAACCTGTTCTCCGAGTGGTCCGAAGTCGTCTTTTGCTGATCTTTGGCCCATCGCATTCGAGATTTGATCATGTTATTCCCTGTGAACGCAATATCCGGAGGGATTGCAAACACAATTTCCGATGGAGTGGTTAACTTGAGAAAGAATCGGCGTAAGGTCGATCTCTGTTTTCCTTATTTCTTCTGGTCTCCTTGGGTGGCATCGAGACCCTTGCTCTTCAATTTTGAACGACCCAGATCAGCAAGGATTACTTGCATGGGAGCATGGGAGGTCCCAGATCTCATCCTCCTGCTCGTTTGGCTTCGTGCGGTGTCCAGTCCAATCGGAAACATGTTGGTATTCATCCTTCCTTTGGTGTAAATTACCGAGTTCTTGGGTCGTGGGTGGAGGCCGCGTCCAAATGGATGGTTTGGATTCAACCATCTTGCAGCGATGGTGGGTCTCATCTCAATCGCACTTGCGGTTTGGTTTGAAATCCAAGCGTGAGAGAGTAGGAATTTGGAAGAGTTCGGGTCAAACCATGTTTGACCGACTCTTCTAGCGTAGTGTGCTGCGGAGGTACATGTGTGTTGTGTACACACACCACGAGTGTGGGTCCACAGTGATGATCGATCTAATCTGTGCCGTTTATTATATGTTGTGGGCCCTCCTAGATTATGTGATCAAGAACAGTGCATTTCAAACCCCCAGATGAGCTATGATAAAGGATTTCATTCAAATTTTCATTACGGGTTGTCATAACAAGAGTTTCGAGATATCTATGGTCCTTATGTTTATAAGCATTTTTCTAAATAATTCTTGTAAAAGGATTTTATATCCTAGTCTTTATGGATAAAGAGTCACTCGTCAATTCATTTAAGGGAAAGTACCTACATCAAATCACATGATGGATGATCTTGTCTTAAAATCAACGGTCGGATGGCTTGATCTATTGATAGAGGTCATTCCTAATGGTTGGATTCGTGTCAGGGAATAGATGTAAGGTTATGATAGTTAGATTGGTATCGTACACATGTATAATTTACATTAAATTTCATGGTAACACTCCAGAACTTTCAATACTCATGTATTGAAAAGTTCGGGGTGTTACACTTATTACCTAAGTCCAAAATTCAATGAGCAAACTATGTTACTCATGTGATTTGCAAGCACCGACTTAAAGAACAAATCATCCTTCAAGTAGTGCTTTAAACCTTTAACAATTAATAGATGTCCAATGAGTACTCTTGATGAATCTAAAACCTTAGTGTTGGGGTATTAAGGTTACAAAATACCTTTAATAAATCCACCCATGTGAGTGTGGAATTGCATATTCTTTTGGGTTGGAGTAGGACTTTAATTAAGGGCCTGTTTGGAAGCTTGAAACTTTTTTAAGTTGTAAGAAAGTTACATATAACTTACAGGTGTAAGAAAGTTACAGGTAATCTTGTTTGGATGTAAGTTGTAACTTACTTAAAGGTAACTTCATTTTTGTGTTTGGATAACCTATAACTTTGTTATAGGTAATAAGTTGGATATTCACACTAAATAGAGCTTGAAATAGGGAATCATTGAAAAATCAGATTAACACATAAAAAAGATGGGATAAAATTATTTCATTTTATTAAGCCCATGTAAATGAATAGTTTGGCCGATTCTTACGCTAAACTAATCAATAGGTGGGCCATAAAAGTGGGCCCATGTTTTCGAAATGCTTGTAATATGGGCAAAAAACTTGAGATAACATATTCAAGCAAAAATTTTTATTTTCTTTATAAGATGCTTACAATGTCGTAAGGGAAAGAAAAACAAAAACAAATAACATCAAATTGGTAGTATGAGATTAAAACCACATAACATTCTCTAAGATTCAATAGCATTTCAATTACTTAATTAACAATCAACTGTAGTTTGCAAAACTACATATAAAAGGGATCAAATATTTTATGGTTGAGCCTACCAAATTCTTCATTAGTAGTTAAAATCTCCAAGTGGGACATTATTAAAATGGACCAATATCAAGCACCGCTTGTACAAAATGAACAATGGAATGGCATGGTGTAACAGCCCGGTTCTCGAAACCCAAGTACACTACTCATTTTCCAAAAATCCGAGTGTTATCCTTTCACGGTGGCTCAAATATCACGTACATTTATTTATTTATTTATTTATCAGAGTTAGTAATTTAGCAAAATATGAGCAATCAAGTATAAGAGAAAGTCCGAATACACAAAATCAAATATTCGAGTGGTTGCTTGTAAATTTATACAAACCAATGTTTTAACTTTTACAAAAACATAACAGTATAAATTAAATACAAATGAAGTAAAAATTAGAGAGACACAAATCATCTGGCTCCTTCTATCCCACGTGAACACCAACATATGCATCATCTGCGTCTCCTGCATACTAAATACGGTTTGATGATGTCAATGGCTATCGTAGTGAGGTATAACCCCTAAGATTTATCATATCATCAAGATAATTAAACATAGTTATCAGAGACAGTGTATAACAAATATTACACAATGATTATCATAGAAATCAGATAAGGTTCATCAAATACACATTCATTAAATAAATCACATAAGATAATCTTGTTTAAATGGATGAATGCATACACATGCTCACAGACCTGGGGATGCACATCCAGCTGGTAAGAAGTTGCCCAAGGAAAACTAACCACCCAGAAAAGTACTCGAAGGTACGCCAAAAGAGAACTAGTTACGTGGAAGAGACTATGCAAAAAGGTCACCCAAGGAGAACTAGCCACCTGAAAAAGTACACAAAGGTATACCCAAGGTGGATTAGGCACCTAGAAAAGTCCATATAACAAGGACGCCCATAGCAGTACGAATGCAGGAAATAAAAGTCGCCTAATGAGAACTAGCCACCCGGAAAAGTACTCAAAGGTACGCCTAAGGAGAACTACTCACCCAGAAAAACTATGCAACAAGGGCACCCATAGCGGTCTGTAAAACCCGTATCCTAGTCTGTACTGTTCCATCGACTTCCTCGATCCTTTCCATTTGCGATCGACCCTAAGTCGTATCCTGTAGAATTGAGTCAGCTTAATATGAGACTTGTACCATTGCGACCGCACCGTCGTCGTTGTTCCGACGCTGCGACTCGCGCACCAATCCAATACCCTAACCAGAAGATGCTGGCCAGCGTTTATTTTGAAGAAAACACCGTGCGTTTGCAATCCCAAGAGAATCTCTACAACATATCTCATCAATCAATCAATTAATCCATCAATCAATCACCTCATGTCAAGTACACACACCCATGCTTTCTTTCTCCACAAGTTAAGCAACCACCTCAACCCATCTTACCCATCACTCACCTCACCCATCACTCACCTCACATCACTCACCTCACATCCATCACTCTCTCTCCCTTACAACCCTCTCTCTCTCTCTCTCTTTCTCTCTCTCTCTCTCTCTCTCTCTCTTTCTCTTCACACATTTCCAAGCAACAAAGAAGAGAAAAAATGGGATGTCCAAGCTCTCTCATGTGAGAAAGAGTGCATGTGTGTGGCCCACTTCCTCTCCCAAAAACCTTCATCCTAGCCCTTCAAACCTCATCTTCCACCATCAAAGTGAAGCACAAGGAGACCGGCGTTCCAACGGACCGAGAAGATCAAACAGTGGGTGCTTATTAGGCTAGATTTTTCATGTTTTTATCATGGGCCAAGTGAGGCCTACCGATCAATGGTATGGATCTCACTTGGGACCCTAAGATGTGGCCGATGACCCACCTTGATCTTCATTATCATTCCATGATGGGGCCATTCTCTATGGACCTCATCATGATGTTTATTTTCTAGCTTGAAAATGGGTCATCTAGACCTTACATCTTGGTGGAGAAGGGATCTCCACTGTTGATCTTTGATTTGGTGGGCCCACATGCAATGGGACCCACTTGATGTAGGATTGATGCTTGAAACGGAGGGCCCATAGTGTCAGGGTCCCTCCATCACGCGTGTCCCTCTATCTCTCTCTCTCCCTCTCTTTTTATTTATTTATTTATTTATCTTTGTGTGTGATGAGGTGGCCATGTGGCCCACTTGGATGGACCCCACCTTAATGTATGTTTTATACATGTCATTCATCCATTTGGTGGCCCACCTAAGCAGGGCCCACCTCAATGCATGTGTTATGACGAGACGTTCAGGGACGTCCCTGGACGTGGACTTGGGAAAACAAAAATATTAGCTTGGTTCTCAGGCCTTGGAGAGGGTGGTTCATGTAGACCCTACCTTGATGCAATGATCAAATCCACTCCATCCATCATATTTCCCAACTCATTTTAGGCATTGAGCCGAAAAATGAAGACGATCTGACTAACCAATGGGCTATACCTTAGCAAACAGTGACTTTCACCGTTTAAATTCACTTGATTCTTCCTAGACGCCGAAAGATGCCCAATATTGGGCTTGATGGATTTGTTATTGGCTGTAGAAATCAGTGGGCGGGGTGGATTCTTCCGATGTAGACCCCATGTATGAAAAACCTCGAAAAAATGAGATTTCAAAAAAAATAATTTTAAATCAAAGATGTGCTGGTGTCAGCATGAAACGAGCAGGGACCCATGGCCCTAGCCATGGGCCCCACCATGATGTTTGTTCATCATCCAACCCATTCATTAGGTGGGCCACTTCTTGAAGTGGTCCCCCTTCGAAAATCAGGCTGATCCAACGCTCGGGTGGCCCACATCACAGAAAATAGTGGGGCTGACCCTCTGCCATTGAAACCCTTTTTGGGTCCACAGAAGTTTTGGATCAAGATGAAATTTGTTTTTACTCTTTATCTAGGTTTACGTTACCTTATCAACGGGTTGGATGGCGTATAAACATTATGGTGGGACCCACACGATATATGTGTTTTATTTCCACCGTCCGCCTGGACGGTGGATCTCACAGTGATGTATTTGTTCTATCCCCACCGTCCAGGGGATGGTGGGTGTGCGTGTGTGTATGCGTGTGTGTGCGTGTGTACGTGTGGGGCTATGCGTGTATATATATATATATATATATATATATATATATATATATATATATATATATACACCTGATGGTGGGCTTTCATGGGCCCCACCATGATGCTTGTGTTGCATCCAAACCGTTTAACCATTTGGCAAGCTTGCCTTACAAGCTTGAGACTAAAAATAAGTCAGATCTAAAGTTCAAGTGGACCCCACCATCTAAGGTAGTGGACAATGACGTCCACCGTTCAAATTTCTAAGGAGCCTTAGTAGTTTCCTATTAAGCTGATATTCGTTCCACTTGATCTATCCCTGTGTCAACTTAGGAACAGGTTGGATGGGAAATACATGTTATGGTGGGCCTTAGGAATTTTAATGGTGGAAATCATTATCACCACTTGTATTTGGGTGTAGCCCATTGTTGTGGCCCATTTGACATACATAAGGCCCATGTAATGTGGGCCCATCTTAATGTCTTTATGGCCCATTGTTGAGGCCCACCTTGATGTACATAAGGCCCATGTGATTAGGCTCATTCGATGTATTCGTGGCCCGTTGTCGAGACCCACTTTGATATATATGAGACCCATGTTACGAGGCCCATGGGATATGAATCATTGCAATGTACATAAGGCCCATTGACGCGGCCCACTTGATTTATATAAGGCCCATATGAGGAGGCCCATTTAATGTATCTAAGGCCTATGGGTCGAGGCCCAATAAGATGTATATAGGTCCATTGCAATGTGTGATTTCCTATGGTTTGTGTAAAGATATTTTATAGCGGGTCATGCCTTGGGAACAATGTTGGTTTAACGTCCACATTGTAAGTACAATGTTGGTTAAATGTCCGTATTGTAACTGTCCTTAAGGCCCATTGATAGGCCCATACTTGTTAATAATTCATCACTTTATAATATGCTTAGTATAACTGCATGATTCATGCCCATACACATCATATGTATACTTGATATGAGGAATGTATGATCATAGCATAAGCCGTTAGGCTGAGACATTTATAGGACTCCTTATGAGACGGAGTGCCTCACTTGATCCGCGATACGCACTGGATTGCTGCATGATTTGACGGTGTGATTCATGCATCTCACATTTGTGTGTCATGATCACTGCACGCCCTAGCGACATCAGGGTCGTGGCCTCCACAGGCACATCGTGGATGGTCGTATCGGATACCGAAAATATTGGTTCTATCATTGTGGGCACTTAGGATGTCCTTGGGTGAAAATTCCAGAACCTTTTTGGTACCAGGGGATGCTCCAACGTCTAGACCGAGTGAATACACGAGTGCCCGAGTGCCGAATACCAGTAGGTCGCGTCTCCCACTATGTCGTGGTCGGTTGGAAGGGGGTGTGGCCTTATCCGCCTAAGTGAGGGGGCTATAAGTTAGGCTAAGTTTGACCAGCTCGCAAATGAGTCTGCTATCGACGAGCCGGGTAGGTATTGGCAGACTATTGGTCAGGTGGATTGTGAGGTCTCTTCCACTTACTTAACTATGCAGCTAGGGAAGAGGCAGTCAGTGTGAGGTGTATTAGACCCCGGTGATATCCAAAGAGGAACTGTACTGATATATGTACTTGATGAGTATTGGCACGCTTGCTTTGCATCTCGCATATGATATTTGGCTACATAGGCCTCGCATCGCATGGCCTTGGTATGGCCGATAGCATTCATGCCTTGCATCATATAGCTTTGGTACAGCTGATAGCATTTATGAACTTACCGCATATTTCCGCATTACTCCGATATTATATACTTAGCACTTGCCTTGCGCACACACCTACACTACCCTCTAAGCTTTTGTAAGCTTATGCACGACCGTTGCGTGCAGGTAGCGTTGGACAGCAGTAACGCTGAGGCGGGAGTGCGCACCTGACTATTTTGGAGTTTTGATCACCTTGTATTTCTCTTTCCGCATTGTACTTAAAGTTTTTGATATAGTGGATATGTGGTGATGTTGTTATGCTTGTGGTTATGCTCCATTATATATATATATATAAAAATCATACTGAAAATCCTCATTGTAGGATCCCATGATCGGATCTGGCGTATGGGCGCTGGGAGCCGAGAATGGGGTACTACGGAGGCTGTCGGCACCGGATTCGGTGATTGAAAATTTTGTGAGCCCGTTTTTCGAGTTTGGGGCGTGATACGGTCCAAGAAAACCCCCTTGTCTTACATCGACCGCCCGATAAAGTCCACATGTCATGGAAATGCATGATTAACCCAACCACTATTATTCCAATTTTAAACAATCATTTTAAGAAAGCTCAAAAGTCACTATTGGAGGTTTGTCACTCAACATAGGCCAACAGCTCAAGCATAGTGTCCCATTCCACCATCTTTAGCTCACAAAACTGACAAATATAATGTTTTAAGGATAGAACTCTCCAACTAGTGGCCAATTATTGTTCGACAAGTGAAACTTACCACTGCAAAGTTATATAAAATAATCCATTAAAGCCGTATGGGGCAATTATTCCATAAAAGCCGCAAGGGGCAAATATTCCACCTAATGGAGTGATAAAAAAGGATTATTCCCCAAAAAACCACAAAGGCACCAAGGGTCTATAAGATGGTAATTCCACCATAAATATTTTATTTAATCTTATCAGGATAAATGACCACTAGCTCGAGGACCACCAAAAATACCATAAAGTAATCGCAAGTAGTAAAATAAGCCATGTACAATCTGAATAGTACTTGTACATTTAAATGTTCATCTTAGTCTAAACAGAGGCAATTGAGATCTACAACATGTTCATATAATTGAATTAAAGTCCAATCAACAATCATTCGTAAATAATTACACATGTAAAGACCACCATTCGTCATCATTACCTCTTAATGTCATATTAAGCAATCAACTAATATAAATGAACAATGCTAACTATCATGATGTAGCAAAGCTTGAAGGTAATCCTCACCTTGAAGCGTGGATCCTCTTCTTGTTAGATTAGAGATCACAAAGGGATTCAAGGCACTTAATCTAACCTAAAATACCATACACAGATAGTTAGGCTACAATGTTTTAAGGGTGAAGGAACACCTAATTCTGCTACTAATGCATCAGTTACAAATTAGAACAAAGTAGGAATTTTAAACTATCCAACACTACATACCTTAATAAAGTCGACTAAGAAATGATATATCAATACCAATCGCTCTAGATTCGATACAAGGTTGCATGGAGGCGTCGAATCAACTCTTTCCTTTCTTCTCCTTCTTCCCATTTCTTCTTCTTTTTCTCCCTTTCCTTTCTCCAACATTTAGCCCTTTCACTAGTCCTAGCAAACTCGACTTGACTCAGTTTCAACCAGCGAGTCGACTCGACTCGACTCGGTAGTAATCTGAACCCCACTTCCCTTTCTCTTCCTTCCTCCACTTCTTACTTCTTCTTTCCTTCCTTCTTCCTGCAC
This sequence comes from Magnolia changhungtana, assembly GCA_030180095.1. NCBI lineage: Eukaryota > Viridiplantae > Streptophyta > Magnoliopsida > Magnoliales > Magnoliaceae > Magnolia > Magnolia changhungtana. The sequence continues at coordinate 8,187,962 of JASAUF010000591.1, forward strand.
ACGCATCCAACAAATTACTGGGTTAAACCAGAGACTAGACTCAGGAAACTCATTGAGTCAACTCAGCAGTCCACAACTCTCTTTCTTTCTCCTTCTTCCCTTACTTTCTTTCCTTCTTCCTTCTATTCTCTCTAGAGTCTCACAAGACCCAAACCCAGTAGGGTTGCTGGACCAAACCAGGTCCAACTCGCACGCCAGACTCGACAGCGAGTCGGGTTGACTCGAAGGGTGAAAACACCCGATTCTCAGCCCATTTCAAACCCTCTCTTCTTCTTCTTTCCTTCTTGCTTCTCCTCACTCTCTTTCCAAGTTTTTAGCCTGTGAGACTCAGCCCATTTTGGGCAGACTGGTTGACTCGGTGCAGTGCGGCACCCAGTCACGCACGACACTGGCCCTCTCATTCTCGCCTGCTCTCAAGCTCTTCTGCTCATTCTCCATCTCCTTCTATTTACTGTTCTTCTTCTTTCCCTCTTTCCCTCCTTTTTAGTTGGTGGAAAACGAGTTTGGACTCGATCCAGACTCAGTACTGCAGCTCACAGATCACCTGACTGATGCGGCAGATGTCATGCCCCAAACTCGGAAACCGAGCTCACAAAATTTCCGATCGCCGAATCCGGTGCCGACAGCCTCCGTAGTACCCCATTCTCGACTCCCAACGTCCATACGCCAGATTTCGATCCTGGGATCCTACAAAGAGGATTTTTCAATGTACATTTAACTCATAATAAGCATAACCACAAGTTTACCCAAGTCATAAAGGCAACATCATCATCACATATCCACTAATATAAATAGTTGAATATAGTGCTGAGAGGGAAATGCATATGCCAAAAATCAAAGCTTCATAAGTCCGCTGCACGCTCCAAGCTCAATGTTGTTGCAACCTGACGCCACTTGCATGCATCTATCGTGCATAAGCTTATAGAAAGCTTAGTGAGTGGTAAAAGTGTGTGCACAATGTAAGTGCTAAGTAAGCAATATCAGAGTAATCTTAAGTACTGACAAGTCCATGAGTCATACAATATCAGGGTACACAATGCAAATCAGTTATGCAAATGATGAATCAAAGCGAGCCAAATATTAGATGTCGAGGATATAATGTCATAAATCATACAATATCGAAATAAGTGAAAATATACTGATAAGTCTATGAGTGTCATCAGCCGTACCAAGGCTATGCGATGCAAGGCATGAGTACTAATGGTCATATCACTGCAGAAACATGTCAACCCAAAATGCTAAGTACTGTAAATGCAATGTAATATGTGGTGCGAATGAAATGACTAAGCTGGAGTGAAGTTGGGATGATAGTACATAGTATCGCAGGTTATGGGGTCCATCACAAGGAACTTCTATCCAAACTAGTCCCATACCTAAATTTAGACAGTCTGACTCAATGCGGTGAACTCCTGATCTCAGGTTAGTCACACGCCCAACCATAATCCTGGCCATGCGAAGGTACACAATAATTAGTTGCACACCACCAGCCCGAGCGGATAGTGAATGAATGAATATGCAATTCCTGCTTAATAAGTCCACATATCAGTACGGTTTCTCTTTGGGACCATCACCGGGATCTAGTATACTCCACACCACCTGCCGCCCCATCAAGTGCACAACTGGGTAAGTGAAGAGATCTCACTATCCACCTGACCAGTAGTCTACCAATACCTACCCGGCTCGTCGATAGCGGACCCATACCTCGAGCTGATCAAACTCAGCCTAGCTATGCCTACTCCCTCAGTCGAGTAAGGCCACACCCCCTCCCAACAGACCATGACATAGCGGGAGACGCAGCCTCCTGGTATTCAGCACTCGGGCACTCATGTACATCCACTTGGTCTCGACGTTGAGGCGTCCTCTGGTACCAAGAGGGTTTTAGAGATTTTCACCCAGAGCCATCTATGGCAGCCTGGTGCTCGAACTAAATATTTTCGGTGTTCCATCTACTCATCCACGATATGCCTGTGGAGGCTACGACCCTGATGTCGCTAGGGCGTACAGTAATCACAACCCACAATGTAAGATGCATGAGTCATGCATCAATCCTGCGCATATCGTGCGCTCATGTGAGATAACCTCCACCTATCAGAGAATCTCATAAAAACCTGTCCAATGACATATGCAATGGTTAACCACATCTCATAACAAACATGCAGATGATGCGTATGGGCATGTATTATGATGCTATGCGGTCACATACTCATAATCAGTATCAATAACCGACATCGACAATCAACCTTGACAATGTGGACATTTAACCAACATTGCCCCCAAGGAATTGCCCATATAGAGCATAACATACAGTGGACTCATGACCTCACACCAGGGCCAAATATACAACACCATGGGCCTCACTTAAGAGCTTAATACACATCATGATGGGCCTCACTCATGGGCCACATATACATCAAGTGGGTCGCATCTCATAGGTCAAATATACATCGCAATGGGCCGCTCTCACGGGCCTAATATACATCAAGTCGGGCCTCACCATATGGGCCGAAAATATATTACAATGGGCCACGTCCCATGGGCCTCGAATACATCACAATAGGCCTCAACAATCGGAATCGACCTCAACAATTGGAATCGACACTTGGAATCGGCCTCGATAATCGAAATCGGCAAATCGATCACGACAATAGGAATCGATCGACAATCGGAATCTGCAAATCGATCACATCAATCGAAAATCGACAATCGGCCTCGATCGCTAATCCGCAATCGGCCACGACAATTGGAATCAGTCAATAATCGGAATCGACAAATCGGTCACGTCAATCGGAATCGGCAATCGGTCATTATAAACGGCCTCGATCGCTAATTAGCAATTGGTCAAGTCAATCGGAATGGCAATCGGCCACGACAATTGAAATCGACAAATCAGTCACGACAATCAGAATCGACAATCGGCCACGACAATTGGAATCGATCGATAATCGGAATCGGCAAATCACGATAATCGGCCTTGATCACTAATCGGCAATCGGCCACGACAATTGGAATCGGTCAATAATCGGAATCGGCAAATCGGTCATGTCAATCGGAATCGACAATCGGTCATGTACACGGCCTCGATCGCTAATCGGCAATCGGTCAAGTCAATCGGAATCGGCAATCGGCCACGACAATCGAAATCGGCAAATCAGTCACGACAATCGGAATCGATCGATAATCGGAATCGGCAAATCGGTCACGATAATCGAAATCAGAAAATCGGTCACGACATCGGAATCGATCGATAATCGGAATCGGCAAATCGGTCACGTCAATCAGAAATCGGCAATCGACAATCAGAATCGGTCAATCACATACGGTGAATGGGGCCCACTTATTTGGGTTAACCCATGCAAAGAATGGGCCTAACAAGGCCTAAGGGAAGGTCACAATGAGAACATATAACCATCATTGCCCCTCAATGTGGACATCCAACCAACATTGCTCCCAAGGAGTGGCCCACATAAGGAATTCATAAATAATGTAACAGCCACATACATACATTACATTGGGCCTCTCTCATGGGCCTCACATACATCGCATCGGGCTGATCGAATGGGCCGATTTTAATGGGCCAACTCAGATGAGCCTAATCAAATGGGCCGATCAAACGGACCAATTCAAATGGGCCGACCAAATGGGTCACCATGGGCCTCACATGCGGGCCTTATATATACAACAAATGGACCATGCTACTTGGGCCTCGTATGCATCAAATGGGCCACGAATCTGGGCCTAACAATACAAACAGGTGGGTCCCACCCATGGGCCAAAATGCATCATGATGGGCCTCATGGATGAGCCGTACCAATGGTCCTCAAGTGGCTTGGACCGTACTAAAATCATTTCAATAATTGTAGGTGTAACATGTGTATTATTGTATACTATAAATCCATGGGGCTCATGGCCCATCAATGAGGACCAGCACTGCCCAAACATTGTCCATATAAATCAGCACCTTCCAAACTTGTCCAGGTGCATCAGCATCACCCAACATTGCCTAGGTGCATCAGCACCATCCAAACACTGTCCGGGTGCGTCAGCACCATCCAAACACTGTCCAACAGTGGGTCCCACCATCAGGACGGTTGGGATGTAGATATACATCACGTGTGACCCATGCAACTTGCTGACGTTAATCACCCGGTGAGTCTCACCATATGGACAGCTTGGATGCACAAATACAGCACGTGGGTACCCCAGAACTTGCTGGCGATAATCAGGTGGGGCCTGCGCCTCTGGCAGATGGACGGTTTGGTTGAAACCAATGGACGGCTGTAACACACATGCACATCACCATCAGACCTACCGTCCCAGCCCATGGACGGTGGGGATATGCAACAGATGCCAAGTGGGTCCCACGTTGCTAGGCAACGTCAATACAGCAGCTACACGGCTGCTGTACACGTACACCAGCCCACCCCATTTCACAAAACAGGTGGGTCCCACATGGGCCCACATGTGAAGATCCATGCTAATATTATAATATGTATATATATTATATTATATCATATATCATATTATAATATAATATAATAATGATATATATATATATATATATATATATTATTATATATTATTATACATGAGACTCAACCAGCGTCTAGCCAGATGGACGTTGGATGAAATGCATTCATTCATGTGGCCACCGTCCAAGCCATGGACGGTAAGGATCCACCTGTACAAATATACATATCTCTCTCTCTCTCTCTCTCTCTCTCTCTCTCTCTCTCTCTCTCTCTATATATATATATATATATATATATATATATTATAAATCCAACGTCCATGAATCTGGATCTTGCACATACTTTGATCATGGTGGTCCCACGTGAAAGATGCAAACAGCTTTCTTTCCTTGATTTGAATTTCCTTTGCTATGGACGGTATGATAAAAGTTTTAGATAAAAGTAAAACTTGATCCTAGGGGGTTTCACTAGGTGCTTCACATGAATTCGATCAAGCTATTCATATTTGTGGGTTCTTTTCCTTTCATCCGGATCTTGCACCTCATGGTGGACGTAGTGGGGCCACAGGGATTTCGATCAAGCTAATATTTGTCTTTTCCTTTCATCCGGGCCTATGTGACCGTACGGTTATGTAGGCCCCAACCGGGATCAAGGTGGCCCACTTGTCAGACGTTATGGATAAAATATACACATCATAGGTGGGCCATTAATCATAGAGAAAGCCATTAATCATAGAGAAAGAAGGAAAGGGAGAGAAAGAGAGAGAGAGCTATCGGCGGTGACGGAGGGGCCCCGCCACTATGGTTCCCTCTTTGATACAAAGCCTACATCATAGTGAGTCCCATCATAAGTGGGCCCTTACATCACAAAAAGATAAGGAAGTGGAGATCCAAGATCATCCACCGTCTCCTTCTTGCTCCCTAGGCTTCGTTTGCTCCTTAGCTTCAATTCCAACAGAAGATAATGGAGTTTTGATGATTGAGATGGGAGATGAGAGGGTAGGAGGTGGGCCACATACAAAACTCTCTCATGGAGGTTTGAAATTGCTTGGACGCGGGATTTTCTCTTGCTTGGGAAAGTGATTTGAGAAATGAGAGAGAGGGTTGTAGAGAGAGAGAGAGAGAGAGAGAGAGAGAGAGAGAGAGAGAGAGATGGGTGATGGAGTGATGGATGTGGTGAGTGATGGGTGTAAGAGCCTTTTTGACTTTAGGGTAGATTGTGTAAGAAGGGGTATGGGCTTATGTAAGTACTTTTGACTTTTGGGGTTGCTTGGAGAATGGTGAGAGGTGATAGTGTACTTGACATGATGAGATTGATTAATGGGTTGAGGTAACATGTTGTAGAGATTCTCTTGGATTTTACAATGCGGGGTGTTTTCCTCGAACCGAACGCGGGCCCACATCTCCTGACCTGGGTATCGCATCAGTGCGCAAGACGCAACATCGAAACCGCGGCGACGGCGCGGTCGCTAGGGTATAAGTCTCAGTTCGAGCCGACTCTAGTTGACGGCATGCATCTCAGGGTCACGCGCAAGCGTCGGTTAAGGGTCGAAGGTTGCCGAAATTCGACCGGAAAGATCGCAAGAACCTATGGAACGGTACAGTCTAGGATACATGCCTTACAGCAGAGGAGATGACCGGCTCCAATTGCGATCTTTTGACGAAGGCCTCTCACTTCGAAATGTTGATGCTATAGCATCTAGGTCTTCCACGAGATACTTGTAGGAGCGAGAGAACGAAGCTCTAGAGACATTTTTGCGGTGGGTTTGAGTTTGGAAGCCCACGACTCGATTTTTGAAAGACCAGGAAGAAGCAACGATAGCGTCATTTCTCCCCTTACAGCCAAAGTCTTTAAGGTTCTCTTGGGTACATAACCCTATTTTGGATGGTTGGGATGCTCCTAGATGGACGATTCAGATGAAGTTCAATCGTACTTTTTGTAACAGATTGGAATGAAGAGATTCTCTCTGACTTTTCTCGCGGCGAAGAGGAATAGCGATGCTGGCCCTAAAGTGGACGGCTGAGATGGCCTTCATCCAATGGCCGAAGTTATAGGAGCATGGATTGCCAGCCTGGCAAACTGAGAGGAGAACGGGGCTTTCTGTTTTTTGGAAAAACAACTACACACGATCCTGATGCACCTGAATTTGTGCCCTCAAGCGTACACGCCTTTGTGTGAAATGGTCCGGGTTTTGTTCTAAATTATCCCACCTGCCAGATGGACGGTTTAGATCATGTAGGGGACCCTCCTTGGTGGGCCACAATCAGAACTCCGAACGATCGTCCGTTTGCTGGCTAGAAAAGGCGAAAGGAGAGAGAACTCCCTCCTCTTGCAAGAAACCATGGGTCAAACCCGATTTGACCAGGGTCATGGTCCAGTGCACCTCGAGTGCACCTCCTTTGGTGCACACACGAAACGATTGTGGGGCCCACAGAGATGTTTTTTGAGAAATCCACTCCGTCCATGATGCTCCATGGGCTTAAATGGGCCATATTGACCAGAGATGTGGCAATTTCAATGCATAGGTGGGCCATACTGACCGAATCACTGTCTTTAGGTGCCGATTACATCGATTTGACAATCAAATGGATCCTAATCTGACCATCAATGGTTAGAGGGTCCTAATGGGTCATTTGTATGTTCAAAACTTGTTACCATCCAATAATAATAATAATTTTTATTTTATTTTATTTTTTATTATTACATGTGTGTGTGTGTATACACTTTATTATGTTGTGGTCCCACTCCTAGGTTATTAGGACTATCCATCTCATGATTCTCTATTAGTAAATATTTAACTATTATTATTATTACCTATACATTGTTATTTATTTATCTTTTTTTTTATACCTATATGTAAGATGTGGGGCTACTCGTTATGTGTCATTTAACTATATACCCTAATATTAGGGTTACTTTGCATTAAAGTGAGCCACACCACATGAATCTCTAATTACCAAATTACGGTTTATTGGGCATTTAAACAATCTAATGATTGGATTGACTAACATTTAATTGTCAATAACCCTTGGGATCCTAAAGAATTCTTTAGGTATGATATGAGAGTTGAATATGAATTCAGATAATTTGATCCGTGTTTTCAAAGGATTAAATGTACAATGGAAGGTTGTAAACCTGATGAACGGTGGATCTTTAGATTTAAGATTGGAGGTTACTTTCGACGGTTGGATTTTGGATAAAATACACGTAATGTTTGCTTAAGATAGGTTTGTGTTTATACTAAGTTAGGTTACTCCGTAGCACCTAAGTACGGGAAAGTACGGGGTGTTATACATAGATATAAATTCTCTGCATTATGTCACCATTGTTTCATGTGGTGTAGTCCACATGAGAGTTGGATGTTCCTTGAAATAATAATCAGAAATGGATGGACGGCATGGATATAACACATAAATCATGGTGGGACCCACATAACACCATCATTAGTAGTCACTTTTAGTAGACTACTATCCATGGGCTGCTGGTGTGTTATGTGGGCCCACTATGATGTACATAAAAAATAAGGGCTGGTTTGGATTAAGGTACATCACTGGAAATAATGTACATAAAAAATAAGGTACATCATTGGAAAAAATAAGGTTGATTGAAATAAGGTACATAAAAAATAAGGTTGATTGAAATAAGGTACATCCATTATTCCAGACCATTTTAAGTCATCAGCCCATGAATACGGTACATCAAAATTTCGAGTGGACAACATCACTGGAAATAATGTTGATTGAGCACCCACCATTAAAAACTTTTGGTGGGCCACCAATGTTTTCGATCAAACTGATATTTGTTTTGTTCCCTTCATCCAGGTCTTTATGACCTAATCAACAGGTTTTTTTTTTTTTGGGTTAGCTTGTTAGTACACACCCATGTCAGTACACACACTCCATGTTAGCCACCCCCCGCTAGGGATCGATACCAAGACCTCAAGTGTTGAAACGAGGTATCTCCACTCAGTCTGCCAGTTGAGCTATGGATCTGGGTGTCCTAATCAACGGGTTGGATGTGAAACAAACATTACAATGGGCAGTAGGAGTTTTTTAATGGTGGACTTTTAATCATTATTATTTTCGACGGCGTGGTCCACTTGAGATTTAGATATCCCTCATTTTTGGAATCAAGTCCTAAAACGATCCAAAAGAATGGATGGATGGCATTAATAAAACAAATATAAGATGGTGGGCCCTAAAGACCATCGGCCATTATTCACGCCTCCTAGCCAAACTGTGTCCGTCGACCCGGACGCAAAAATAAAAAAGAAGGAAAAGAAAACAAGCAATAGAAAGAAAGAAAGGGGTTTCCAACCTTGCTGAAGCTCGATAGGAGAGGGAGAAGGAGACTGATCAGAGAGGAAATGGAGGCTGAGAGAGGTTGATGGAGATATCAGAGAGGGATATCTGTTTATATAGCAAAATGGCCACCAACCTTCTTCAATACACAGCTGCGATTCTCCTCAATAGCAACCTCGTAGCTTTCATTGCATCTGTATGTAGCCTTATAGCCTTCAATGGTTGCTTGTAGCCTTGCCTTCAATGGTCGCTTGTAGCCTTCAATAGTCATTCGGCCTTCACTCTGTCTAAAGGTAGGTACGCTTCTTCAATACAAGATACGATTTTTTACAGAAATTTCGATTTCAAAATTTTCAACCGTTACCTGTATTAAAGATACAGGTAACTTGAAAAATGACTCAAGTGCCTGTATCATTTTCCCCTCTCTCCTGTAAGAAAGTTATAAGTTGAGAGAAAGTTATATGTGACTATCCTCCCCCAAACACCACCTAAGTGATTATGAAATTAGAATATAGACACAATGCCAAAATAGTGTCGGCTTTAAAAGAACACCTCAAGTATTTGAAAGCTTACATATGAGGTACATACAATTTACCGTATGGGGTACTTAGTTCAAGGCCACAGCTACTAAGCACCTTGGCAAAATCCAGTGTATCATTACTAAGTGAAGGTTCAAATCTATAAGATACCTTCATTTATGTAAAGATTTTGGAATCTAAATTAGTAATATTTAGCCATACATTTTCAAAATAGAGGAGGATTGTTGGGTACTTTCAAAATAAGAAAATATTTTAGTTATTTATTTTAAAAAAATGAAAATTTAAATTTTAAAATGATTGTTTTCATTTCCCTCCAAAATTTAATTTTAAAATTTATCTTTTTTATCTTTGAAATTCATTTTCTTACCAAAAATTAAATATTATATGTTGGTTTGATGAGCGTTATTTTCCACCTAAGATCAAGGTTTAAAACTCCACATGTATGAAGTGGGCTATAAGTACACATGATGCAGGCAGTGGGCTATATAAGGCTGCTTCGATGTCTATATAAAACTCGTCCAAATGTAGTTTTTGGCATCGATGCCAACACAATTCTCTATGAATCTATGTTTCTATTTTAGATTCAATTTTATTTTTTTTGTGCCATAAATTTTCATTGCTTTTAATACTACATATCTCTCACTACAGAAAAAAAGTACAATATGCTCTTTCTATTAGATTCATTGCAAGGGTGTGTGGGATCAGTCACCAACATTCCTCATTGTAGATCAATTGTAGGAAATTAAGCTTCATTAATTATATCTTGGGTACATATTATCCCTAATTCAAATCAGTAGACTTGGACTTTGTATGCTAATTCAATGTGTAAGGCTTGATATATAGGCATGAGGAATTGTATACATGATGTCCATTAACTCATATCCCCACTAAATTGTGGAACCACCAAAGGATAAGTCACATTCCAAAATCAGATTATTTGAACAATCAAAATCCTAACCTCTTATTCATTGACACTTGTTTGTGGAAACAAGGTTGAATATTTTTCATTTTTAATGTTTTAATAAGTGTCTAGCAATTATATAGTCACTACGTGAAAAATGGAAAAAAAATGACAGATTTTGAGACGGTTCTGGACCGTCTCTAAAATTGCTTGGTTTAAAGACGCTTTAGAGACGGCCATAAACCGTCTCTAAAATTTTAGACGGCCCCTAACCGTCCTTAATATTGTCTTACAAAGTTGAACGTCCACAAATCGTTTAGGACTGTCGTTGACTGTCTTATATACGGTCATATGAGACGGTCCTAAACCGTCTCTAATAGAGACGGCCTTTGACCGTCTAATATGTGGTCATCTGAGACGGTCATTGACCGTCTAATATGTGGTCATCTGAGACGGTCATTGACCGTCTTTTACTTGTAATCTGAGACGGTCAAAGACCGTCTCTATTAGAGATGGTCCTTAGCCATCTTATAAGCCTGTTGAAGACCGCCTCTATTAGAGACTGTCAAAGACCGTCTCTATTAGAGACGGTTTAGGACCGTCTCTAATAGAGACAGCTTAGGACCATCTCTAATAGAGACGGTCCTAAACCGTCTTATAGCCCTGTCAAAGACCGATCTCTAATGCTCAGGTTCAAAAAAATTATGAATTTTGAAAAAAAATAGTTGAGAAGCTTAGAAAAATAATTACCAATATTTAAGAAAAATTTAAGAAACAATGTTGATAATTTTGAGAAAAAAAGTTTCGATAAAAAAATGATATTTTGAAACGAAAAATTTTAAAAATTAAACAAAATTGTGAAAAAATTGACAAATTGTAAAAAAATATATATTTTAAAAAAGAAAACTAGATTTTGTATTTTGACAAGAAAATTTTAAAAGTTATATAACAAAAGTGAGATTTAGAAAATGATATTTTTAAAGAGAAAATTTAAAATATTAAACAAAATTGTGAAAAAATTGACAAATTGTAAAAAAATATATTTAAAAAAAAAACTAAATTTTGTATTTTGACAATAAGAATTGAAAAGTTAGATAACAAAAGTGAGATTTTGATAATGTGTTGTATATCCTCGCCGCCCCTATGTTTTTCCAACCCATTTTTGGGCCAGGTAATAATGTAAAAATGTTTTAATTTTTAAAAAATTTTGTCAAAAAAAAAAAAAATATATATATATATATATATATATATATATATATATATATATATATATAGTTTTTATATCATATGAATGAAAACTTTTATATATATATATATATATATATATATAATTAAAAGGTAATATTTAAATGATTTGTAATATCACATGAAAAAGAATATTGAAAAGTTTAGAAATTTTAACTATGTTTAAAAAAAATTTTGAGAACAAAATAATGCTTTTGAAGAAAAAAATTGGCATTTTGAAATTTTTGAGAAAGAATTAAAAATATGAGAATTTTTTTGAGATTTTGAACATAAAAATTCAAAATTTGTATTTTAAATATTTTTGAAATATTTTATAATAAAAATGATATTTAGTTAAAAGAGTAAAAAAAAAATATACATTTTGAAAAAAAAATGTTAAATTTATTTGTGAAAAATAAAATTACTAAATTATCGGGCACATCCACTAATTAAACCTTTAATCGTTTTTGGACAATCTAATCAATTCAAATTGAAGAGTAAATAACTTCAGATGTTTAAATCAAATTTCACTGAAATTGTTGATCAATCTTGTATGCCCAATATCTTTCTCATATGTAGCTTGATTGAGGTGAGTAACTAGTCAAATTGAGAATATTGATCATTAAAATAAAGTGAATGGACCAAACATGTAAAATGGGCCAAATATTCTAGTTAAAATTGTGACCCAACTTATTGACCTCGTGAGAACCTAAGAATTAATGTTAGTAAGTTTTGTGGCCCCCATCATGATGTGTGTCGAACATCAACACCGTGGATTTGATGTGTCCCCTTTAGGTTATGAGATATCTCAAAAATCATCAGTAAACGAAATTCAAGTGGGCCATACTATTTAAAACTATGTGAAGACATCCTAAAAAATATAGAAGCACTTGGTGGGGCCCACATGAGTTTTGGATGCGGTTGAAACTTGGTCTAACCCCTCATCCAAGTGGGACACACATAATGAGTGGGTTGGATATGTGAATCACATTTAGGCAGGCCCAATATATGATTACAAATGTTGTAAGGAAACCTTTCTCCACTACATTTGAGTTACTCGTTACCTTTACCAGAGTAAACTCTGTGGGGTCCACCGTTATTTATTTATTTTATCCACTCCATTCATCCATGTTAACAGATAATTTGAGGTCTAAGAACAAAAAGGAAGCATATCCAAAGCTCAAGTGGACCACACCACAGGAAATAGTATGATTGAACCTATACCATTTAAAATTTCTTGGAGGCCATAGAAGTTTTGGATCAAGATGATGTTTGTGTTTTCTATTCATTCATATATTTTTGATATTATGAACAACCTTTATCCATTTTTGGACAATCTGATCAGACCAAATTAAAGAGTAAATAACTTCAGATGTTTAAATCAAAATTCACTCAAATTGTTGATCAATCTTGTTTGCCCAATATCTTTCTCATATACAGTATGATCGAGGCGAGTAACTAATCAAATTGAGGGTAATGATCAGTAGAATAGAGTGAATGGACCAGACATGTAAAATGGGCCCATCACGATGTGTGTCGAACATCAACACCGTGCATTTGATGTCTCCCCTTTAGCTAATGAGATATCTAAAAAATTATTCGTTACGAAACTCAGATGGGCCATACCATCTAAAACTATGTGAAGATATCTAAAAAATATAAACAGTACAATATTGGATGACATACCATTTTTATCACCATAAAAGTTTTGGATCAAGCTGATTTTTGTTTTTCCCCTTCATCTGGCCCTATATGACCTAATTAGAGTTACACACGAGCAGAGTAAGCTCGGGTACTCGCTACATGGTCGGTTATGAAATCTGACTATGCTACATGGGCTACTTTAAGAAAATTTCTCTGAGACACTGATTCTGACTATCATCTTCTGGAGATGAATTTAGAACAATCAAAAGAAACTTTCAACGGCTCTCATTGAAATCTAAAAATCAAAGGTCATTGTCAAGAAATTGTAGAATACCTTATATGTAGTAGTAGCAGTGATATAGACAATTCAAATCACTGGACCATTTCAGAATGTGGGCCTCCGTGGGTGGCAACAAACATTGGATTACATTCATGACGGACGTAAAGAGAACTCCATCCAAAAAGTCCTAACTTGATCGCCACGCTAACCCAAATGCTATAAATTCTGGCTCACCCCAACCTTTGAAATCCATCAAAAATTTGGACTCGACTAGACTCGATTTCTGCTCGTACTCGACTCGTACTTGGTCGAGTAGAGCACGAGCAGCGAATCCATGCTCGATGCCCGAGTAGAGCCGCGTACGAGTAAGACTCGAGCATTAGGAGCCGAGTACGAGTAGTGCGATACTCGACTCGTGTATAGCTCTAGACCTAATCAACATATTGGATGTCAAATAAACAGTACAGTAAGCCTTAGGGGGATTTTAATGATGGATATCCGATTACTATTGATTTCATGTGGTGTGGTGCACCTGAGATTTCTGTGGTGGGGTCCACTATAGATTTTTATCTGCCTCATTAAAACAATAGTGATTGGATATCCACCATCAAAACCCTCCTAAGGCCCACTGTACTTTTTATTTGACATCCAATTTGTTGATTAGGTCATACAGGCCCATATGAAGGAAAAAAAATATCAGATTGATCTAAAACTTTATATGGCCCCCAAAAGGTTTTTAATGGTCGACGCTCATTCAACACCGTTTCCTATAATGTGGTCCAGTTGAGATTGGGATGTGGTCTAGTTGAGATTGGGATATACCTCATTTTTTATCTCACACCATAAAATGAAAGGGAAAAATAGATGGACAGCAGGGATGAAACACATACATCATGGTGGGGCCCACAGAGCACCGACCACATACCTACCATCTAAAATCATGTGAAGACATGCCTAAAACATATAAAATCACTTGGTGGGTCCCACCTGAAATTTGGATGCGTCTGAAACTTGGTATGACCCCTCATCCAAGTGGCACACACATAATGTATGGGCTGGATTTGTGAACCACATCTCGGTGGGCCCAAAAGATAATGGATGGGCATTAGGATAGTTTCAATGGTGGGAATCACTCTCCCTGCTGTTTTTTGTGGTGGGGTCCACTACAGATTTTTATCTAGCTCATTCTTTGGCTGATGACTTAAAATGATATTGCAAAATGGATGTATGGTATGGATATAACACGTACGTCATAGTGGGGCCCACCAAGCACCGGCCAGCATCACTGGCCAAACGGTGTAAAACGCAACCGTGCGCGCGTCTTAAATCCCCAATTTCAGACTCCTGGGCGTCATTTCTTCCCCCTTTTCTCCCTCTCATTTTCAGATTCCAGAAGCCCTAAAACGCGATTCCAGCTCTCATTCCCCCCCCCCCCCCTCTTGCTCTCATTTTCGGATTCAAGAAACCCCAAAACTCGATCTCCATTGATTTCGGGCGTGATTTCGGGCGTGATTCTGCATCTGAAGGTATGCGATTCGCACCCTCTCCTCTCTCTCTCTCTCTCTCTCTCTCTCCTCTCTCTCTCCCTCTCTATATGGCTGTCTCTCTCGCTCTCTCTCTCTCTGTATGGCTGTCTCTCTCGCACCCTCTCCCTCTCTCCCGACTCTCTCTCTGTCTGTCTCTTCGTCTCTCACTTCCTCTCTCCGTCTCTCACTTCCTCTCTCTCATTCTCCTTCCATCATGTCGAGGTAGACCACACCACAGGAGACAGTAGCGATTGAATGCTGACCATTAAAAACTTCCTAAGGCCCACTGTAATGTTCGTTTGCCATCCAGCCTGTTGATTAGTCACACAGACCTGGATGAAGGGAAAACCCAAATGTCAACTTGATCCAAAACTCCTTTAGCCTAGAGAATTTTTTACTGGTGGGCATTCAATCAGCATTATTTCATATGGTGTGGTCCGCCTCAGTTTTGGGAAACAGGATCCTCATTTTGTCCAAACCTCGATTCTTGGAGTGGAAATGCTAATTTACTGTAATAAAAGGGAATATTTGTAGACATCTCCTATGGTTTGAAATATTTCAAGTACCTCTTCTCTATTAAAGATGTTAGATGAATGTAGGCCAAATGACAAAAATAGAATGGTATGGATGTTAGATGTTAGATGAATGTAAGACCAATTATTTCAAGATCTGTTGGAAAGTTAGTGGGAAATGAGTTTGAGTTTGGACTTTTTTTTTTTAAAGTTTGGATATTCTCTATGGTTGAAATGTCGGCTAGCATGACTTGGTTGAGCTCATTGATTTTGTAGATTTCATTAATTCGTTTGTCTGCTATTATGGAAGAAAACATCCATGTGCATGTTCATTCACTACAAGGATTTTGACAAAGGACAAAGGATTATAGGATTTTGACAAAGGACAAAGGATTATAGGATTTTGCTTCTACTCATGGTAAATTTTCAGCCCATAGCTTGCTTGCTTAAATAATTCAAGTTATATTCTACACCTGGCTATATTTAAAAATATATATATGCATAACAAATTTAAATGTGGTCAAAACCTGGATTAAGGTGTTTAAGCGGTGAGAGTTGATTTGTTTGTTCTTCTAGAGAAATCTTGTTTTTTGGATTTGTAATTTGATTCAGACACTTCTTACATCTTTGGTTGCATTTTTCTCATCTTAAAAACGGCTACAGGTTTGAAGAATCATAACACATCATCCCATGCTTTATAATTTTTCAAAACTATGCTGTCATGTTTTTCTTTTTAGCTGATTTGTTAATGTCAGCAGGCTAATGGTGCAAATTGAAGAAGTTTGAATATAAAATAAAATAGGCTTGTAGATGTTTTCAAGATATTAGTCATTGCATTGACATTTTATTTTATTTTTTTTTTCTGTTTTTTTCTCGATCAGGTTTTTGTACTTAATGTTCACACTGGGTGAATAACAATATTTTTTGAAGGGAATGTACCATATAATTCATATCTTTTGATTTATGGATATGCTTTCACTAGGATTATTGGTAGCATTAATGTAATATAAATAATCTTTCCATCTGAATTTAATTTCAATCTTTTCTTATAATTACTTGGGAGGAATGATGTCAAATGCCTATAATCAAATGCCTCCAAGTCAATGATACCCCAAATTAGGTTTTACCAACAGATTAATGTTGAGATCCAATTGACTTGTAATATAAATCATCTTAACTTGTGCCGAACTTTAAACACTTGTCATGGGTCATATTATTTACTTCTGGTTTACTCTATCTAAGACTGATTTAAGTGGATATCTTCTATGGCTAGGAGCCTAGGACTACTACTATAAATGTCAAAGGTTTCAGAGAAATTGTAATCCTTGGATGCCTAGACAAATGTCGCAAAAGGATGGTATTGAAATCGGTGAAAGAGATTTGGATATTTGTCCAATGAGTGGCCCTCGGTCTACCAGGTTCTGCATTTTTGGTTTTAGTTTTCTTTAATGAAATCCTCTTTGATTTCTAATTAAAAAAAGGACACTTGTGTTTGTATTTGTCCCCTGAAGACAATGAAGACGTTCTGTGAAACCATCTTCAATTTTGAATAAGATATGGTTGATATTTTTGGGTTTAGATTCATCTCACTATCACTGTAATGGAAGATCTGCAAGTGCCTGAAAAGGTGATTGATTTGAGAAGGTAGTTCTTGTTTGCAGGCACCACAAGAACAGAAGGAGCTGATGAGCAAGACTTTGTCCAGGCCTTCTCAAATGGCTGTCCAACTTGCACCGAAGAAATATAAGACTTCTTCAAACCCACACACACACACACACCAAAAAAAAAAAAAAAAACATGCCTATTAGTATATTACATTAAAAATAATTAAGCCAACGGATTTTCTTTATGTATCCCTGCTTGGACTTCATGCAGGTGAAAAACATGGAAGCTCGGATGAAAGAAGATATTTTACTTGGCACCAGATAGTGTATCCCTACTTGGACTTATGTATACACTTTTCTCAATCTCTAAAATCGCCAGACTCGAGGTATTTTACTTGGCACCAGATAGTGTAGAAGTGATGGCTACATGCATCCACATATTTTCTCAATCTCTAAAATCCTAACCTTTCATGAGGTTGCCAAAAAACAGGTGAAGAAACAAAATACAACCAAAGCATTAAAAAAAGAAAAGAAAAGAAAAAGAAAAGAGAAAAATACCAAGATGTTCTCTAGCTAGGATATTCCAGAATTTTTTATGAACAGCCCTTGATGGTGAGGTCCATCATATCCGACAATTTGGTGATCTTATTTCCTTTGTTTATGATTCACTTTCATATTTGAGGAAATGAAATCATTGTATAACTACACATCTCATCTCAAATTGCATCAGGCTCTAGCAATAGGAACACTAGAACTTGCATATTCCCTGTTTTTTTTTTTGTTATATATCTGATTTTATTTTAATTTTTAGAAAAAAAGGTGTTAGATAGCCATTTGAACCTGTTCAAATGAGTCAAGTACATGATATAGACTTACAATCTCAAATGGAAAATTTTCCCATGGTACAAGTGCATGGAAAACTTTCCACATATCAACTTGCATTTGGATCAGTTGGCCTCCACATCACCCATCTAGACCGTCCATTAGGAAAACATCTCCACAACATCAATCCAACTTTGGCATGTATGAGAATATGAAAGTATTACAGCACAGGAAACAGTTTGATTGAACATCTACCATTGAAAATTTTTTGGAGGCCAAAGAAGTTTTGGATCAAGCTGATGTTTGTGCTTTCTCTTCATCCATGTCTTTGTGATCATATTAACAGGTTGGATGACAAATAAAAATTACTTTAGACCCTAGGAAGGTTTCAACAGTGGAAATTTGGATTTTCTTATTAGTAAATTTTAACCGAACTCATTCTTTTGAAAAATAGAAAAAATGGGAATATTAGTAAATATGGATTTTCTTATTAAGAACAAAATGAAAGATGGATTGAAAAAAACATAAAAGAGTTTTATGTAAATTATTTGTTCAAAACAGGACATTTATCAAAGGAGCACTATTGGGTGATATTTAAGATTTTCATTATAAATAGATTAAGAGCCAATGATAATTATAAGTAGACTTGCAGCCAAAAATAAAGAATTTGATTTTTTTCAAAACATGGAAAGACTAATCAGTCATACTTCTTGTAACTTCAGCCACTGCTTCAAATGGAGGGACTGCACAAAGATTTGGTTAGGGAGACTACTGATGGTGAACTAGCAGCTGCAACAAATATGAGAGTTACAAAGGTGAAAAGAAACATAAGTCGGTCGGTAAGATAAGAGGCATGATTTTCCTTTTCAATTGTTAGTCATAGATTGACAATACTTGTTTCAATTTTCTTGGACGGGTGATGAATGTATTGGAAATGTAGATGAAAATAAAAAACTTATACTATATATATATATATGTTATTAATGGAGGATACCTTGTTTGGGGGGATATGAAATTCTTGCAGCTTATGGTATGGTGCCCCATATTGGTTGTATATTACTAGTATGTAGTAGATAATACTACGTTCAATAGTAGATAATACTAGAAAATCCCTAAAACTAAACCTACAACCTTACTCAAATCCCTAAACCTTAACCTATAACTTATAACTTAAGCCTATACCCAAACCTATAACCTTACTTATAACCTAAAACTATTCTCAAATCCTTAAACCTTAACCTATAACCTTACTTATAACCTAAAACTATTCTCAAATCCTTAAACCTTAACCTATAACCTAACCTAAACCTATACTTATAACCTAAAACTATTCCCAAATCCCAAAACCTATAACCTTAACCTAACCTTTCCCTAAACCTATAACATAAACTCAATTCCCTAAACCTAAACCTATAACCTAAACCTAAACCTAAACCTATAAGCTTAACTCAAATCCTTAAACCTTAACCTATAACCCAACCTAAACCTATACTCATAATCTAAAACTATTCTCAAATCCCAAAACCTATAACCTAAACCCGAATCCAAACCGAACTTGAACCCGAATTCCTAAACCTTAACCTAAACATATAACCTATAACCTAAGCCTATAACTTAAACCTAAACCTAAACCTAAACCTAAACCTATAACCTAATCCTAAACCTATAACCTAAACTCAAATCCCTAGACCTTAACCTAAACCTAAAACCTAAACTTAAACCTATAACCTTAACTCAAATCGTAAACCTTAACCTATAACCCAACCTAAACCTATTTATAACCTAAAACTATACTCAAATCCTTAAACTAAACCCAAACCTAAACCTATAACCTTAACCTAAACCAAAACCTATGACCTAAAACCCAAACATAAACCCGATCCCGAACCCGATTTCCTAAACCTAAACCTTTACCTATTCTCAATTCCCTAAACCTATAGCTTATAACCTAAACCTTAACCAAAACCTTAACCTAAACCCAAACCTAAACCTATAACCTTAACCTAAACCAAAACCTATGACCTAAAACCCACACATAAACCCGATCCCGAACCCGACCCGATTTCTTAAACCTAAACCTTAACCTATTCTCATTCCTTAAACCTAAACCTAAACCTAAACCTTAACCTATTCTCAAATCCCTAAACCTACACCTACACATAATCCTAATCTCAACTCCTAACCTAAACCTAATCCCTAACTTGAAAACCCAAACATAAACCCGATCCGAACCCGAACCCGATTTCCTAAACCTAAACCTTTACCTATTCTCATTCGCTAAACCTATAGCTTATAACCTAAACCTTAACCAAAACCTTAACCTAAACCCAAACCTAAACCTATAACCTTAACCTAAACCAAAACGTATGACCTAAAACCCAAACATAAACCCAATCTCGAACCCGAACCCGATTTCCTAAACCTAAACCTTTACCTATTCTCAATTCCTAAACCAAAACCTTAACCTAAACCTAAACCTATTCTCAAATCCGTAAACCTACACCTACACCTAATCCTAATCTCAACTCCCTAACCTAAACCTAAACCCTAACTTGAAAACCCAAACATAAACCCGATCCCGAACCCGAACCGATTTCATAAACCTAAACCTTTACCTATTCTCAATTCCCTAAACCTATAGCTTATAACCTAAACCTTAACCAAAACCTTAACCTAAACCTTAACCAAAACCTTAACCTAAACCCAAACCTAAACCTATAACCTAACCTAAACCAAAACCTATGACCTAAAACCTAAAAATAAACCGATCCCGAACCCGAACCCAATTTCTAAACCTAAACCTTTACCTATTCTCAATTCCCTAAACCTAGAGCTTATAACCTAAACCTTAACCAAAACCTTAACCTAAACCTAAACTTAAACCTATTCTCAATTCCTTAAACCAAAACCTTAACCTAAACCTAAACCTATTCTCAAATCCCTAAACCTACACCTACACCTAATCCTAATCTCAAATCCCTAACCTAAACCTAATCCCTAACTTGAAAACCCAAACATAAACCCGATCCCGAACCCGAAACCGATTTCCTAAACCTAAACCTTTACCTATTCTCAATTCCCTAAACCTATAGCTTATAACCTAAACCTTAACCAAAACCTTAACCTAAACCCAAACCTAAACCTATAACCTTAACCTAAACCAAAACCTATGACATAAAACCCAAACATAAACCCAATCCCGAACCCGAACCCGATTTCCTAAACCTAAACCTTAACCTATTCTCAATTCCTTAAACCTAAACCTTAACCTATTCTCAAATCCCTAAACCTACACCTACACCTAATCCTAATCTCAACTCCCTAACCTAAACCTAAACCCTAACTTGAAAACCCAAACCTAAACTCGAACCCGAACCCGATTTCCTAAACCTAAACCTTTACCTATTCTCATTTCCCTAAACCTAAGCCTTAACCTAAACCTCAACCAAAACCTTAACCTAAACCTAAACCTACACCTATAACCTTAACCTAAACCAAAACCTATGACCTAAAACCTTAACCTATAACCTAAACTTATAACCTTAACCTAAACCTTAAGCTATAACACGAAACCTAAAACCTAAATGTATTCTCAAATCCCCAAACCTAAACCTACACCTAATCTTAATCTCAACTCCCTAACCTAAACTTAAACCTAAACTTAAAAACCCAAACATAAACCCGATCCCGAACCCAAACCCGATTTCTTAAACCTAAACCTTTACCTATTCTCAATTCCCTAAACCTATAGCTTATAACCTAAACCTTAACCAAAACCTTAACCTAAACCCAAACCTAAACCTATAAACTTAACCTAAACCAAAACCTATGACCTAAAACCCAAACATAAACCCGATCTCGAACCTGATTTCCTAAACCTAAACCTTTACCTATTCTCAATTCCCTAAACCAAAACCTTAACCTAAACCTAAACCTATTCTCAAATCCCTAAACCTACACCTACACCTAATCCTAATCTCAACTCCCTAACCTAAACCTAAACCCTAACTTGAAAACTCAAACATAAACCCGATCTCGAACCCGAAACCGATTTCTAAACCTAAACCTTTACCTATTCTCAATTCCCTACACCAAAACCTTAACCTAAACCTATTCTCAAATCCCTAAACCTAAACCTACACCTAATCCTAATCTCAACTCCCTAACCTAAACCTAAACCCTAACTTGAAAACCCAAACATAAACCCGAACCCGATTTCCTAAACCTAAACCTTTACCTATTCTCAATTCCCCTAAACCTAAACCTATTCTCAAATCCCTAAACCTACACCTACACCTAATCCTAATCTCAACTCCCTAACCTAAACCTAATCCCTAACTTGAAAACCCAAACATAAACCCGATCCAGAACTCCGAACCCGATTTCCTAAACCTAAACCTTTACCTAATCTCAATTCCCTAAACCTATAGCTCATAACCTAAACCTTAACCAAAACCTTAACCTAAACCCAAACCTAAACCTATAACCTTAACCTAAACCCGATCCCGAACCCAAACCCGATTTCCTAAACCTAAACCTTAACCTATTCTCAATTCCCTAAACCTATAACTTATAACCTAAACCTAAACTTAAACCTAAAACCTAAATGTATTCTCAAATTCCTAAACCTAAACCTACACCTAATCCTAATCCCAACTCCCTAACCTAAACCTAAAGCTAAACTTAAAAACCCAAACCTAAACCCAATCCCGAACCCGAACCCGATTTCCTAAACCTAAATCTTTACCTATTCTCAATTCCCTAAACCTATAGCTTATATCCTAACCCTAAACCTTAACCTAAACCTAAACCAAATCCTTAACCTAAACCTTAACCTAAACCAAAACCTATAGCCTAAAACCTTAACCTATAACCTAAACTTATAACATATAACCTAACCTTAACCTATAACCTAAAACCTAAACCTAAACCTAAAACTAAATGTATTCTCAAATCCCTAAACCTAAACCTACACCTAATCCTAATCTCAACTCCCTAACCTAAACTTAAACCTAAACTTGAAAACCCAAACCTAAACCCGATCCCAAACCCAAACCCGATTTCCTAAACCTAAACCTTAACCTATTCTCAATTCCCTAAACCTATAACTTATAACCTAAACATAAACCAAAACCTAAACGTAAACCTTAACCTAAACCTATAACCTATAACCTAAACCTAAACCAATAATCTAAATGTATTCTCAAATCCCTAAACCTAAACCTACACCTAATCCTAATCTCAACTCCCTAACCTAAACCTCAAAACCTAAACCTAAACCCAAACCCGAACCCGATTTTCTAAACTTAAACCTTAACCTATTCTCAATTCCCTAATCCTTAATCTATAACTTAACCTAAACATAAACCTATAACCTGCACTTATTACCTAAACCTATAACCTAAACCTAAGCCTATAACCTAAACCTAAAACCGATCGCCCTAATAGGATTGAGATGGCTCTGATGGATGTACACAAACAAACCACTGAAAACCTATAAAGTGGAGATAAGAAGAAACATCTCCAATTGCTTATTATCATTTTACCTGACATAAGTTGTTCATATGGTGAGTACAAACAAGACCCTAAATCCTAGAGAGTGGAATGAATCAACTAAAGCATTTTGTTTTCTGATTTTGCAGGAAAGATTAAACGTGTTTGTGAAACGGAGTTGGGCATAGTGTCATGCAGTGTTGCCAAATCGAGACAGGCATCCAGAGTCAATAAACAGTATCTCGAAAATGTTGCTTTAAAAATTAATGTCAAGGTTTGTGATTCTTTGAAGTGGTTGAACTTTGAATGTTTAATGTGGTTTTTGTTGGATAAGAAACTGTTTGGTATTTTGGCTCATGATTTAGAGTTTTGCAGGGTTGGTGTGAGCATATTTATGCATGGATGAATGTAATGTGGATAAGATTATTTATGTTTGGATGAATGTAGTTTATGTTTGGATGGATTTGTGTAGTTTGGGTTTAGATGGATGTGAATGTGAATATGATGAAATATATTATATAACAGGTGTATATCAGGAAGAATACGATGTTGTAACAGGTGTATATTAGGAAGAACATGATATTGTAAGTGTATATTGTGTGTTTGGATGGATGTAGTTTATGTTTTTGGGTTTAGATGGATGTGAATGTGAATATGATGAAATATATTATATAACAGGTGTATATCAGGAAGAATATGATGTTGTAACAGGTGTATATCAGGAAGAATATGATGTTGTAACAGGTGTATATCAGGAAGAATATCATGTTGTAACAGGTGTATATCAGGAAGAATATCATATGAACAGGTGTATATGCAAATATGAGACGGTCCATGACCGTCCTTTTCTGGGTCATAAGAGATGGTCTATAACTGTCCTTTGAAAGGACGGCTCAAGACCATCCTTTCCAGGTTCATTAGAGACGGTCCATGCCCGTCCTTTTATGAGTCATAAGAGACGGTCTATAACCGTCCTTTGAAAGGACGGCTCACGACTGTTCTTTCCAGGTTCATTAGAGACGGTCCATGACTGTCCTTTTCTGGGTCATAAGAGACTGTCTATAACCGTCCTTGTTATTGATGGTCATGGGCCGTCCTTTTTACGGACGGTCAGGGACGGTCCTTTACAGATTTAAGAGGTCCATTTCGTCACTATCATTAGAGACGGACTAAGACTGTACTTTTTTAGAGACGGTCCATGACCGTCCTTATTTAGAGACGGTTTATGGCCGTCCTTTAAAAAATACGACACGTCAAAATTTGACGGCCATTGCGACGGTCCAGGACCGTCCCTTTTTGCCTTTTGAGACGGTTTTCAACCGTCCTTTTTTCGCTGTTTTGGCATAGTGAATTAGATAATAGTCAAATAAATACAAAATTTATAGTGATTTTTACTTCCAAATTTCTTTGGAGTTTAGATTTTACTAAGTAGTGCTTGAGGAATTAAAAATTTTGGGACAATGCTTTGTGAGGAAGGAAATTATATAACTGCTTTCCTTAATTATATTTTTCCTTAAAACATAGAGAATTGAGAATTGTAGGGCCCACGTGGTTTGTGTATAACATCCAACTCGTCCAACATGTATGCCTCACTATGTTTGCTAGACAAATTAAAATAGAGGCTAAACAAAAATAAAAATAATATACACCACTAAAAATTACCTAAATTGAAGTGTGGGCCATCTAATGATTTAAACAGCCTGATTTTCAATTCGTGTAACCATCATGGTGGGATGCACATACTGGACGGATTGGATGTTATACCACCATGTGAGCCCCACAAACCCTGACTTTATTTATTCAGGCATTTGGCCTTTATGTTTGGTGACCTCATGAATTTCCCAAGAGGTCAAGGTCTGTGGGCCCGCCTTTGTGTGTATTGGAACACTATGCATTTGATAACATGGAAGCTATGTGGGGTCCACCATGATTTATGTATTTTATCCACTGTCCATCAATTTTACAGGATAATTTTAGGGCTTGAGCCTAAAATCAAAGTATATACAAACCTCAAGTGGACCACACTATAGGAAACAATGTGAATTGAACATCTACCATTGAAAATTTATTGGGGGCAACAGAAGTTTTAGATTAAGCTTGTATTTGTTTTTTCCCTTCATCCATGTTTTTGTGATCTTATGAACAGGATGGATGAGAAATAAACATCATTGTGGGCCCTATAAAGGTTTCAACGGTGGAAATCATTATTCCAACTGTTTCCTATAGTATGGTCCACTTGATCTTTGGGTATACTTAAATTTTAGTTTTAACCCCTAAAATAAGATGGAAAAATGGATGAACTACGTAGATATACTAGATACATTCATGGTGGGCCCAACCGAGTTTACACAGTACGATCTCATCCTACTGAGTAACTCCGTACGCAATCCGATTCCTTGATAAGTCTCCTCTAGGTCATGGGATATCACAAAAATCAGTCAACTCAAGTTGGCTACACACATGAAACCATGTGAAATCATGCTTAAAACATTTAAAATCACTTGTTCAGCTCACCGGAGTTTTGGATATGGCTGAAACTTGGTGTGACTCCTCATTCAAGTGAGACACACACAATGTATGGGCTAGATTTAAACCATACCTAAGTGGGCTCTATAAACAATCATGAAAATTTCAATGGCGGGATATCTACTCCCAACTGTTATCTTTGATGTGGACCACCTTAGTGATGGATTGACCTGATTTTTAGGCTCATAGCCCACCATGGAAGGGCCCGTCTGATTGCTGGAGTGGATGTCCGTCACACATCCCCATATATACACACGCCAATTCCAAATTTCGCTAAAACTCCCAATTTTATAGCGTCATGTCAATTTTAAATAATTTTTAAGCACATCCGTATCATCGATCATAGCATGCCCGAGTAATAAAAATTTTCTCTGCTGCTCTAATTTTTTAGGTGAGAAATTGAAGTGACTGTACTTCTCAATTAATGTAACGAATTCTCCCGTGGATGAATTTTCTAAAAGTGTCCTCAATCAATAAGGACGACAACATGTAAGAAATCCTGACTAACAGAGCATGTGTCAGAGATCTGAACCATTCATCAGGTACTGTTCACTCTGAACGAAAGCGGATTGGCTGGTGTACCATACACCCTTGACTTAGCTGGCGTATTGACGTCACCAAGTTTTGTGGTCCTATCATGACAAATATTTTATATCCAAACCGTCAGTTCATTTGGCGAGTTCATCCTACGGCTTGAGATGAAAAATAAGACGGATCCAAAGATTAAGTGGACCAAGCTGCAAAAAGCAGTGGGGGATTGAACACCTACCATTGAAACTTTCTTCTGGGGGCGGATCAATATGATATTTGCTTTTTCTGATCAGCGTGACCTTGTGAACAAATTAGATGGAAAATAAAAATTATGGTGTACCATTTGAATATTTTAACGGTGAGAATCATTATCCCACTGTTATTTGTGGCGTTGAGCTTTGAATATGACTCATTTTTGCCTCATGATCTAAAATAGTAGCATGGATATGATAAATACATCATTTTGAGGCTCACGTAACTTTGACCTCCTTTGAACCGTTGGTACAATTTGAACTCCACGCATGAAGATTTCTCATTTTGAGCAGATTCGAAGACGTTACACCAGCCAATACGTTTCCACTCCGAACATGAGAGTGGATTAGGTTAGACCACCGTTGGTTATTGTGGGGCTCACTTTGATATATTTATTATGTATTCATGCGGTCCATCTGTTTTTTCAAATATTTTAAGAGTATTATACCAAAAATTAACTAGATCTAATTATTAGGTGGACAATATTATAAAAAACAATGGTGATTGACTATTAATGGGTTACAAAAGTTTTCGATCAAGCTAATATTTGATTTTCTCTCTATGTGAGATGGTAAATAAATGTTACGAAGATATTAAGGTGAACCCTAAGAAGTTTTTAATAGTAGAAAAGTTAATCACCACTTTTTCTCGTGACATGGTTCACTTGACAATACGATCTGCTTTAATTGTGGGATAATACTCTAAAATAATATAGAAAAAAGGATGAACGACGTTGATACAAAATACATACATCAACGTGGGCTCCACAGTAACCCCGTAAAGGCAGCACCGGCCTAGGTGAGGCCGGGATCTAACCTAATCCGCTCTCCTGAACATGCCATATGGTAAATATAAAAGTGGTACACTCGTCCAATAAACTACACATGTAACTTGAATTTGAACTTGGGACGCAGATTTTCTACTATGTTACTGTGCTAGGAACTTAGGTGGACCCACCTTGATGTTTGTAAGATCTCTAGGATATATAGTAAAAAATGAGCCGGATTCAATACTAAGTAAGCTGAAAGGATTGAATGTCCAAAGTTACATTATTCGTGAGCAGGATAATATTTGTGTTTTTAGTTTATCCCAGTAGAAATGACATCATGAACGGTATACATGTCATGTAAGCATAATTGTCGACCCTGAGGAGGTTTCAATGGTGTAAGTTTCCCTACCCAACTTTTTTCTTTAGTGCGGCCCACTTGAGTTTTGGATCCTACCTGACTAATGGCCTGAATCTCTGACACGTGTGCCATCCATGCTGATCTTTGACAGGTGTGTTCTGGCCCTTCAAATGAGGGCCCCTCGTTGAATCATGGTCCTTTTCATAGAACCCATGTATGCTTGTATTCAGATGTACATAATTAAAAATCTGGCCCTCACTCCCCAAAATCACACTCATCAGATGATCCTGACCGCATGAGGAGAAGGCATTTGGGGCATTTTTCTTTTAACAGTACATTTTGGACGGCTCTGATTGTCATTTTGGACATTAGTGGGGCTACAATTCCAACACTGAATTGTAATGGCACATCTATGCCACCTCACGTGTTTTGATTACTACCTTTGTGTGGTCACTGAGCTTACGGATATCATCCTCTGATGGATGTATTTTAAATACTACCCATCCACAGCACAGAAAACTAGATGGACGGCCCCGATTGCCAGTGAATATGGTAGAGCCATCTCTTTATATTATACTGGACTGGATATTGAATCAAACGGAGCCATGCATCTTATGCTGTGCACGCATCGTGTCCGTCAGTTTTCTTCTTGAGCTTTAGCTATTTTGGTTTATTCATGTGGGCCACACCACACCAAACAGCAAGGATTGAACGCTCACGATTGGAAGCTTTGTGGAAGCCAAGGAAGTTTTGTATCAAAATGATATTTGTTCCTGCGGTTTATCTGAACTGTTTGGATGGCATATAAACGACATTTTCGTTACCACTGTTTCGTGTGGTGTAGCCCAATAAGTTTTGCATCTTCCTGAGTTTTTGAATCCTATCCAATTGTTACCTTGCAAAATTGATGGACGGAGTGGATTTGTGAAGGTCATCTCTGTCGGCCCCACACAGCTTCCGACTATAGGAACCAATTCCTGTGACCGGTGGCACAGGAGATCTGCGTCCGTTTCAAGTATACTGATAGAGATGGCCGGGCCTTTTTTTTTTTTTTTTTTTTAAAAAAAATATATTTTGGCCGAATAACTAGGACTCAGTTTTCGTAGTAACTCCTCCATTACGAAAGTCTGGTTACTGATTTGCTATGTGACCTCCACCGTAATGTATTTGTTTTATCTAGAAAATTCTTTTATTTTTCCAAATCTCACCTAAAAACTGTTAGAAATTGATGTTTGGATACACTGAAAAAATATAAAAAATAAATGTAAGAAAAATTATTTCACTATGCTGAATCACGTAAAGAATATATTGTCCTTAAAACGTGATTCGCCCCATTATCAATTGCTGATAGATTACAGGTGAAATGCTTACAGGATAAGACAAGCCTGTTCTGAATCCAGCGTGCAGCAACCTTGATGGGTCCACTATGGAACATTGTAACATAATTGATCTGTTCCGGCAGGATCGGATAGAGAGAAATATTTACAGTATTCACTAAGGAGATTTGGATGTTTCTGATGGGAGAGATGTTGTGTTGAGATGATGAAATCGGACTGCAATGGTCCAGTTTATATAGGCATCAGGTATAACACCGTTGCTGTGTGGTATTCAATGGTCCAGAACGTTTGAAAAATGTTTCTGGCCGTTGACAATTAATCCTAGACGTTTCTGTCGTCAGATCAGAAGATCTGACCGTTGGATCATCATGCCCCGTTCGTTTTCGAACCGTTGTGGCTTTCAAGGTGGCTATCTGTTTTTAGAAATGACTACACGTTTCGGATTTAAAATCTGACCGTTCTCAGTCATGTATAAAACCCAGACTCATTTCGGATTTTCAGATCCACCGCCTTAAGGTTCTGACCAGACCTATCGCACCGTCTCGCGTAAGGTCGCGAGGGAGTGACCACTCTGCGACATGAGCGAAGTACAAAGTGCAAAGTGTGCCATCTAATGCCACTACAGCCACACTGCCCACGCCCACGCCTGTGCCCCGTGCCCGAGCCGGAACGTGCGCGCGTGCGTGCGTGTGTTCTAGTGCTACGCATTGAAACACGCGACCTGAGTATCACCTCCTCCAAAAACTTCAAGTAAGAATACTCTTAACAAGTTCTCATATAAACCAAAAAACTTTTCTTTACATTTTTGATGTGGGACAAAGCACACACACCGCACTTTTGAATTCAAAATTTTTAAAAAGCATTTTAGCGAGAAATTCCTGAAATTTTGAAAATTTGAATATCTTTTTTCAAAAAACCACTAATTTTCAACAATCCCCCACTGGTTTTTTCTAAACAATGAAAACTCTATCAGAATAATAATAATTATTATGCATAAAGAAAGATATCTTGTAATTTGAATCTTTCCTTAGTGTAATTATTTTAAAGTTATTTCGAAATTTCTTGTTACCGCAGCATTGAACCATTTATTCCTATATGATATAACCGAAAATACCACACACATAATAGCTCCTACGTTATGTGTTCCTTCATAATCTCGCTTAGCATTTTTAATGACCATGTGTTTATCCTATTTCATGAACGATCCCGAGATAATTCTAACTCTCATGAGAAGTGGCACCACTTCTACATTCACATAGGTGAAATCCTTCCAGTGTTTCCGTTAAAACACTTGTCCTATTTGACTGGACTTCATTAAGAGTTTAATACTCATCACTCTTTTATAACGGCCAGCACTATCATCCTGAATGAGGTTATTTAATTTTATTTAGTGTTGAAACTTTTCACTTATCAGTAAATTGTTGTTACCCATTAAACCCAATGTTTAGAGATTTTCTAATTTTGGGTTGGGTATGAAACTTTGAGTAAAGAGTTTCAACCCTATCCCTCTAAATGTTGTCCTTACTGCCTCTCTCATCAAAGGTCTAGTAAAAGGATCGGTCAAGTTATTACTTGACTTCACAATGAGATTGCAATGATTCCTTCTTGAATCAATTGCCTTATATAGTCATGTCTCAAATTTATGTGTCTGGACTTCCCATTATAGGTCCCGCTATATGTTCTTGCTAAAGTGGCTTCACTATCACAATGAAGTGAAATAGCCGGTATAGGCTTCGCATAAAATGAGATTTCTAATAGAAGATCTCTTAACCACTCAGCCTCTTTGCCTGTAGTAGTTAAAGCTATGAACTCAGATTTCATAATTAAGTGCGTTATGCAAGTTTGTTTCTTGGATCCCCAAGATACATCTACACCTCCTAGGGTGAATATCCACCCTATAATGGACTTGTCGTCCCCTGCACTCGATATCTAACTTGCATCGGTATATCCTTCCAATACTGTTGGAAATTCGTTGGAAATTCTAAGTAAAATAGCCCTAGTTCTTTAGTTTCTTTAAGATAACCTAGAACTCTACATACTACTTTCCAATGTTCAACACTTGAATTACTTGTAAACTTGCTTAATTTACTCACAGCGTATGTTATATCCGATCTTGTGCATTGCATTGCATACATAAGGTTGCCTATAACACTAGCATACTCAAGTTATGCAACTGCTCTCCTACTGTTTTCTTTTAACTTGATACTTGGATTAAACGAGGTATTTGCCTCTTTTAATTTTCAAGTGATTAAACTTGTTTAGAATTTTCTCAATATAATGAGACTGACATAATGCAAAACCCCTACTATATTTTTTAACTTTAATACCAAATATAGTATCCACTTGTCCAAGATCCTTCATTTTGAAAACTAAAGAGAGAAACTTCTTGGTTTCAGTTACACCTTCCATTTTATTACTGATTATTAACATATCATTTACATACAAGTATATGATTACAACATAATCATTACACACTTTTGAATATATGTATTTATCAGCAATATTATGTTCAAAATCATAAGACAGAACTTTAGAATTAAATTTATCATGCCACTATTTTGGTTCTTGCTTTAATCCATATAAAGACTTAACAACTCTACACACTTTTCTTTCATTTCCTGGTAAAACAAACCCTTCTGGTTGCTACATGTATACCTCCTCATTGAGATCACCATTCAGGAATGTTGTCTTCACGTCCATTTGATGGATATGAAGATGATGTATAGATGCTAGAGCGAATAAAATCTTCATCGATGTTATTCCAGCTACTGGTGAATAAGTGTCAAAATAATCGATTCATTCTTTCTGTCGGAAACCCTTAGCAACTAACCTCGCCTTAAAGGTTTGAATTGTACCATCTGTGTGATATTTTTTCTTAAATACCCACTTACAACCTATTGTTTTAGAACCTAGAGGTAAATCTACCAACTCTCATGTTTGGTTAGATATTATTGAATCAATTTCATCATTAATGGCCTCTTTCAAAAAAGATGAGTCTCTTGAAGTCATATCTTTACTAAAGGTTTTAGGTCCATCTTCTATAGTTAAAACTATAGGTATTTTTCTAATCACCTTTTATCTATCACTCTCAACTAGATGAAAAGAGAATTGTTGAGTCTATTTGATCAAGATCAAGACTCTTTTCTACTCTTACACTTTGACTCATACGAGGTTCACTTGGAGTTTTTTCTTCTATTTGTGTTTCTTTTATAGTTTTATTAGGAGATTGAATCTTAGCATTCTTTTTCTCCGTGAATACAGAATTCTCAAAGAACTTTACATCTCTAGACTTTATGATTACATTGGAGTCTAAGTCTAAAAGTCTATGGGCCTTACTATGTTGTGCATATCCTACAAGGACGCACTTAATAGCTCTTGGTCCTAACTTAGTTCTTTTAGGTTCTGGAGTTCTACAGTATGCAAGACATCCCCACACTCTAAGATACCCTATGTTTAGTTTTCTTCCTTTCCATATTTTGTATGGAGAGGTCTTGGTTTTCTTAGATGGAATTCGGTTTAAAACATGACATGCAACTAACAATGCTTCTCCCCATAGGTTTAATGGCAACTGTGCTTGTATTAGCATTGAGTTGACCATTTCTACTAATGTCCTATTTTTTCTCTCCGTTACACCATTTTGTTGTGGTATATAAGGTGTTGTGCACTAATGTATTATGCCGTGTTCTTCACAATAATTAGAAAATTCATTAGAGAAATATTCTCCTCCTCGGTCACTACGAAGAATTTTAATATTTTTAACTAATTGATTTTCTACTTCAGATTTATATATCTTAAATGCATTAAATGCTTCATCTTTCGATTTTAACAGATATACATATACATATCTTGAACAATTATCTATAAACGTTATAAAATACCTTTTACCTCCACAGGTAAGAACGCAGTTTAGTTCACATATATTAGTATGCACTAGATCTAATATTTAAGATGATCTCTCAACGCTAGGGAATGGTTTCTTGATTATTTTAGACCGTATGCATACTTCACATTTATCTTTGTCACTATCATTGTATGATATTAGGCCGTTCTTAGCCATGAGTTTTATGGTACTGTAGCCAATATGGGCTAGTCTACCATATCATAGTGTTACAGACTCAATCATGTAAGTAGAAAAATTATTTTCATTTAAAGAAAGCTTGATCATCCCATTATAAGCACAACCTTTACCCACAAAGTTTCCATTTTTAGACAAGATCAGCTTACCTGATTAAAACACAACCCTAATCCCAGGTTTTCTTAAGAGGTCCCCTGAGACAAGATTCATCCTTATGTCTGGGACATACAGTACGTTGATCAAGATTACCTTTTTTCCAAAAGTAAAGAGTAATTCCACTGTTCCTTTTCCTGCATCTTTCGATCGTCCTTCATTTCCCATTTGAACCTCTTGACCATTAGTTTCGTCTTCATAGGTTTTGAAGGTAGATCAATCATTGCATACAGGACTGTGGCACATGTATCATACCACCAACCAGGAATACCCTAAACTAGGTTCACTTCTGTGACCATGGCTACGATATTATCGTATACTACATTAGCCTCTTTCTTAGATTTTTTTTTTCGGTCCCTACAAACTCAGGCGAAATGCTCGGTCTTGCCGCAGACATAGCAAGCTCCCTTAGGTTTGTCATTTTTCTTCTTTTGGATTTTCTTAAATTTCCCTTGATCTTTGTTAAGTTTAAGGGAATCAGCTTTCTCATAGGAATTATTTTGAGATGGTCGTTCTACTGCGTTCACCTTGGATGAGGATGCACCATTAGCATCATCCTTTTTGTTTCAGTTACGGGATTCTTCTTCAATACGAAGATGCTTCTGAATTTGTTCCAGGGTGAATTCTTCGGATTTATGCAGTAGTTTCTTCATGTAGTCTTTCCAACTCGGAATCAATTTTGCGATAATAGCTCCGACTTGAAAGGATTCAGGAAGATCAATTTTTATGGCTTTTATTTTGTTTACAATAAGCTGCAGTTCTTGGATTTGGGCAAGCAGCGGTAGATTGAGTAGAGATACCTCGTTTCAACACTTGAGGTCTTGGTATCGATCCCTAGTGGGGGTGGCTAACATGGAGTGTGTGTACTAACATGGGTGTGTACTAATAAGCTAACCCAAAAAAAAAAAAAACAACGGTAGATTGTCTACCATCATGAAGTCGAAATACTTGGCAATTAGAAATTTTTGCGTACCTTCCTCTTCAGCCTTGTAATTGTATTCTAGTGTGCTTCAAATTTCTTTCGCTAATGTGGTCCCCGTGTACAAATCGTACAAGCGATCAGAGAGAGCATTGAGGATGTGGCCGCGACATAACAATTCATCTTCTTGTCGCTTGACCCTAATAGCAACCTTTTTTTTTGGGGTTAACTTGTTAGTACACACCCATGTCAGTACACACACTCCATGTTAGCCAGCCCCCGCTAGGGATCGATACCAAGACCTCAAGTGTTGAAACAAGGTATCTCCACTCAGTCTGCCAGTTGAGCTATGGATCTGGGGGTCAGCTTGACCTTAGTAGCAAGCTATTCTGGAGTGTCAGTGTCCTTTGCTTCAGGTAGAGGCTGGAGAGTCGGGTCCAGGATGTAGAAGATCTTCAGAGTTGTCAGCAGAAATTTCAGCTTGTCCTGCCATCTAATGAAATTTGAACCATCGAATCAGATTCTGGTTCATCAGTTTGACTGATGCAACACTTTCGGCGTCCATGGTATCACGCTTTAAGATAGTTAGAAATTGATGTTTGGATACACCGAAAAAATATAAAAATAAACGTAAGAAAAATTATTTCACTGGGTTGAATCACATATAGAATATGCTGTCCTTAAAGCGTAAATCGCCCCCTTATCAATTGCTGATGGGTTACAGGCATATTGCTTCCAGGATAAGACAAGTCTGTTCTGAATCCAGCGTGCAGCAACCTTGATGGGTCCACTATGGAACGTTGTAACACAATTGATCTGTTCTAGCAGGATTAGAGACAAATGTTCATAGTATTAACTAAGGAGATTTGGATGTTTCTAATGGGAGAGATGATGTGTTGAGATGATAAAATTGGACTGGAATGGTCTAGTTTATATAGGCATCAGGTATAGCACCATTGTTGTGTGGTATTCAATGGTCCAGAATGTTTGAAAAACGTTTCTGGCCGTTAATAATTATTTATAGACGTTTCCGATCATCAGAACAGAAGATCTGACTGTTGGATCATCCTGACCCGTCTGTTTTCGAACCGTTGTGGCTTTCAAGGTGGTTATCTGTTTTTAGAAATGACTGGATGTTTCGGATTTAAGATCCGACCGTTCTCAATCACCTATAAAACCCAGGCTCATTTCAAATTTTCAGATCCACTGCCCTAAGGTTTTGACCAGACCTATCGCATCGCGATCGCACTGTCTCGCGCCGGTCGCGAGGGAGCGACCATTCTGCGACACGATGCGCAGTGCAAAGTGTGCCACTACAACCACACTGCCTCACTGTCCACGCCCGAGAGCGCACCAAGTAAGAATACTTTTCACAAGTTCTCATGTAAACTATAAAACTTTTCTTTACATTTTCGATGTGGGACAAAGCACACACACTACACTTTTAAATTCAAAATTTTCAAAAAGAGTTTTGGTGGGAAATTTTCAAACATTTGAAAATTCGAATTTCTATTATAAAAAAATCACTGAATTTTCAACAAAACATACTACAATAAATAATAATAATTAAATGCCCACAATTAAAAACTTCCCAAGCCTAACTAAGATAATCTAGATGAAAAGAATACACAAAATATCACCTTGTTTCAAAAAATTTAACGGTGTTCAATCACTTATTGTTTCCTCTGGTGTGGTCCACTAATAATTAGATATAACTCAATTTTCTAATTACAACATAAAATAAACTGAAAATATAAATGTAAGGCAAAGATAAAATACATACAGGGTTGTAGGACCACCGAGTCTATCGTTGGAGTGTCGGTGTGTCACTATGCAGTCCGCTTCTTCACCACTGACGTGTATTGGTCCCACCCCGTTGGTCCGGTGACGTGGCATGATTAACGGGCCGGTATGCTGTCGGCTCATCTCTGACAAAATAAGGTTAAGCCAATAGAATCGGGCCACGTCGCCTCGTCATTCATCTCCCTCCCAATCAACGACGCTCCTCACCACCCAATCCCTGTCCTTCATCCTAATTACGTGAGACTAGATGGACAGTCTAATCAGTACAAAAGCTTACCCGTTTGCAGCAATCACACGGTAAAAACAAAGGATCTTGAATTTCCTGTTTGTTTCAAGGACGACGCATGCATACTATAACTCTAGCCAAATCCAAACCGTGCAACTTGTGGGATCCACTGTTGGCAGGATATGATACCAAAATCATACTGATTTGTCACTCATTATTAGTCCAATTCGGACCTGTGACTAGTTTTCGTTTACAACCATTCGTTTGCTGATATGATATCACCCAACCCATGGTGGACCCCACTATTTGGACTGTTTGGATTGGAATCATATATGGCATTTGGACAGCGCATGGATGGCCATTCTACCGGTGATTATCAATGTTTTTATTTTTAAGGTAATGAGATGCGTCCACGTGCGGCATCTCTTGCAAGTTGCATAACAAGTCTGTAAGAAGGACACCCGACCACACTACCCCTTCTCATGTCCTTTTTTAAGGAGGTCCACAGGGTATATGTAGAAATTTTCTATGATGATCAGAGCCGTTGTTCTGATGGGATGTCAGGTGGATTATCCATATCCCAAAAACTAATAACATTGAGATGCGGTACCATCTAATAAATAGCCAGGAAAAGAAACGAAAGTGGTCGGATCAGAATCTCCATTTGGATTTTTGGTCCTACAACCTACCCA
Organism: Magnolia changhungtana; assembly: GCA_030180095.1. Taxonomy (NCBI): domain Eukaryota; kingdom Viridiplantae; phylum Streptophyta; class Magnoliopsida; order Magnoliales; family Magnoliaceae; genus Magnolia; species Magnolia changhungtana. Next base: position 8,224,918 of record JASAUF010000591.1, read on the forward strand.
CAGAGTGGCCCACCAGATCAACAGACCAAATGGACATTCACCTTTGCCACGTGTACACTGAGATGGGTAGTTCACGTAATTTTCGTGCCGTCGCAACCAACACGCCCTCAACTGAAAACACGTAGGAGGGGACGAGAAACGTCCGCGGCGGCGAGTTTGAAGGGAAAGCAGCCTTTTCCTTTTCGGTGTACCTTTTTCACGTGGAAATGTTCTCTCTTTTTCTTCCAGTGGGGCCCACTTCCTGGATCCCAACACCCTGCTTTTTACCGTATATGTACGGTCCTAAGTCCTAACCCCTCAAAAGTGCCTTGCTACAGAACCTTGAATGCCCAGGCCACTATCTCCTCACGTGCCAAACCGAGAAGCATGTGTTAGATCTGGGCTGCTCATCCGTATGATAATGAGGTGTGACATATGTATACAAATTCAATGAAAGGTAAAGAGAGACTAAGTAACAATTCCCAATTGTCTTTGCATGCGTAGCCCACCTACGTTCAGATGGACTTGATTTCAAGTACATATCCGAAACTTAGAACCAGGCTCATAAAATTTTTGGCCGCCGATGTCGGCGCCGGCGGCATCCATATTACCCCATTCTTGGATCTCAGTTCTCATGTGACAGGTTCCAATCTTGGATCTTACAAGAAAGATTTTCAAGATGAATTTTTTTTATTTCTTTTTATTATTTTTTTTTTTTATAAACGATTATAACCACAAGTGTACCTAAGTCACAAAATAACATCATCACCACATATCTACTAATATAATCTTTGAGTACAATGCTAGAAAGGAAAATACAAAATATAATCAAAACTCAAAAGAACATGCTCATGATCTAACCTCAATGCTGCTAATATGCCCCAATATCACCTGCAACGTAAACAAATGCCCATAAGCTTCCTACGAAATACAATAAAGTACGTGTATACGTACACAATGCATATAACAATAATACAAATATCAGAGTATGCGGAAGATGATGAATGGCTAAATTACTAAGTCAATGAATATTGTTAGTCATGCCAAGACTATGCAATGCAAGACTTATGTGGCTGAATGTTATATGCTAAGGATGCAACACAAAATATGTCAATCCTCAACTAGTCCATATATCGGTATAGTTCGTATCCGGAAACATCATTGGAGTCTAGTACAATTTAATACGGGTTGCTGCCCCATCGTGAGCATGACCAAGTGAGTGGAAGAGACCTCACTCACCGCCTTTCCAGTGGTATGCCAATGCCCATCTGACTCGTCGATGGCGGACTTATTGATGTAGAACATGTCACAGAGATATTCCCAGCATGGTCGAGCCAAAAGGAGGTGGACCGTAAATTGACCATAACTTTTGATCCGGGTATCGTTATGGGGCGTACAACCTATCAATCTTTACTGAAATGAGACATCTGAGGTGAACCGACTCACATGGTGGGTCGCGTCTGTCCGTTTCGTCAGAAAACATGTGCTTTCGGCTCAAAAACGAATTTTTAAGAAAATTTTACTATTTTTAGTAATTCTGAATTTTTAATATTTTTTAGAATTTTAGATTTTCTTTCCTTATAGAAATAAGTTTTAATTATACTAGGACTCTTCTAGAGAAAGTTTATAGGCAATTTTTATTTTTAAAAATTACGCCTTAAAAGAGTTTTATTAGAATTAGGATTTTTATTAGAGTTAGAATTTTGCTATTTTTGGTAATTACGAATTTTAGTTTATTTATTTTTCTATATTAATGGTGTAAGGAGACACATTAGGTAATTATCAATTATTCATTAATCTATTTCGAATTTATTTAGAATTTATTTCTATTTTCTGCTCTCTTTTCTCGTGGATTTGAGAAAGTCTCTGTGAGGAGTCCAGAGAAGTTCCATGGATTCGGAATAGTTATCCTTTTGAGGAAGACGGTGCTCGACCTCACGTCCTCCCCTGCGTCAGTTTGGTATCAGAGCCAGGTTTCTCCTCGCATCGATGGCTTCTAACGACGGGTCGGGCAACAATCATATGGGCGGTGCTCCAGGGAATTTACTTTTAACGGCGGTAACTTTCGAAGTAGCACAACGAGAGAATCGACAAGTCATGCAAGGGCTGCAGGCTTCCATCGACCGCATAGCGGATCTCTTGACGGAAAACCTAAGGCAACTCCGTGTTCATGGTGGTGATCCACCACCAGCAATTGCTGAAATTCGTAATTATACTGATCGTAAGGCGATGCTATCAATGAACTACAGGATGGTTCAAGTATTCAAGATGAAAGTCGATCTTCCTAGTTTGAATGATCAACTCTACTTCAAGGACTTCTTCGATTGGTTGCTCGAAGTCAAACGTTTCTTCGACTACATGAACATCGTAGAAGAAAGGAAAGTTAAAATCGTGGCATACAAGTTGACGGGCAGAGCTTCAGATTGGTGGGAACAACTTCAACTCGAACGGGCGAGACAGATGAAGGCACCAATCCGCACGTCGTCGCGGATGAAGAAGTTATTGTGCATGCGATTCCTCCCTCGAGATTATGATCAGGTATTATTCCAACAAAACCAAAATTATTATTAGGATAGCCGATCAGTAAAAGGTTATGTAGAAAATTCCTATTATTGGTCCATGAGAAACGACTTCATCAAAACGGAGTTGCAACAGACCACAGGTTTCATCAGTGGTGAACATGTGACCTATATAGGAATGGAGAACCAACCCAAGACTTTTAAAGTTGAGGGACAAGATCTTATCACTGAACAGGCCTTTATTAAACAATCTGAGGAAACAAGACATATATATCCATTAGTTGAAAAGAAAGAATATATAGAGCCTGTGAATATCCCAGAAGATTTGAAGCCAATGTTGCAAGAGTTCAAGGAGATTGTGCTCGATGAACCCCCCAATAAGTTGCCTCCCATACAAGATATACAAAATCACATTGATCCCGTCTCAGGGGCAAGTCCACCTAATTGCCCACATTATCAGAAAAAATATGAAATCTTAACGACAGATGTAAAGGAACTAATCAATATTAGTCAAGTCAAGGAAAGCATAAGTACATGTATTGTGTCAGATGTGAAGGAACTGATCAATATTAGTCAAGTCAAGAAAACATTGAGTACATGTATTATGTCAGTTCAAGAGCTTAATGTCAAGTACAAAAAAAGGGCTAATGAACATCGGCGTCAGAAGTTATCTCAGACTCATGTGCCAAGTCTCTTGCGTAACTCGAGGACGAGTTTTTTTCAAGTGGAGGGGTCTGATATAGAACGTGTCACAGAGATATTCCCAGCATAGTTGAGCCAAAAGGAGGTGGACCGTAAATTGACCATAACTTTTGATCCGGGTATCGTTATGGGGCGTACAACCTATCAATCTTTACTGAAATGAGACATCTGAGGTGAACCGATCCACGTAGTGGGTCGCATCTGTCCGTTTCGTCAGAAAACATGTGCTTTCGGCTCAAAAACGAATTTTTAAGAAAATTTTACTATTTTTAGTAATTCCGAATTTTTAATATTTTTTAGAGTTTTAGATTTTCTTTCCTTATAGAAATAAGTTTTAGTTATACTAGGACTCTTCTAGAGAAAGTTTATAGGCAATTTTTATTTTTAAAAATTACGCCTTAAAAGAGTTTTATTAGAATTAGGATTTTTATTAGAGTTAGAATTTTGCTATTTTTGGTAATTACGAATTTTAGTTTATTTATTTTTCTATATTAATGGTGTAAGGAGACACATTAGGCAATTATCAATTATTCATTAATCTATTTCGAATTTATTTAAAATTTATTTCTATTTTCTGCTCTCTTTTCTCGTGGATTCGAGAAAGTCTCTGTGAGGAGTCCAGAGAAGTTCCGTGGATTCGGAATAGTTATCCTTTTGAGGAAGACGGTGCTCGACCTCACGTCCTCCCTTGCGTCACTTATTTACAAGCTGGTCAGACTCAACCTAGCTTATAACCCCCGACCCTCGGGCGAATTAGATCACACCCATTTTTAACCGACAACGACACATTGGGAGACATGGCTTACTAGTATTTGGCACTCGGGCGCTCTTGTTATCCACTCGATCTCGACGTTGAAGCATCCTACTAGTACCAGAAGGGTTTAGTGACTTTTGCCCAAGGATATTCATAGTGCCCTAATGCTAAAACAAATATTTCTGGTATCCAATCTGGTTATCCATGATATGCCTATGGAGGTCATAACTCTGATATCACTAGAGTGTAAAGTGATCGTGACATACAAGATGAGAAATGCATGATTCATACCATCTAAGTCATGCACCAAACCTACGCATACCGTGCGATTATATGTGGCAACCCTATCTCATATGGGGTCCCCTAAGTATCTCAAGCTAAAAGGGATATGCTATGATCAATCATCATCCACAACATACATACAAATGATGCTTATGAGCATATAACTGTGCATGATATCATTACACTAAGCATGTTCTCAGTGTGTCTTATTAGGCCAAGTACAGTAGCATGTTATGAGATATATCAGGCGATAATCGGCCTTAATTGACACATCATATATAGAGAGTAGGAGTGTGGCCCACGTTAGACTAACATCGACTCTTCGTGTAGCTTATAAAGCATGAGTAAAATACATACACCAAGGTAGGGTCCACTGAGAATGACCCGGATGGAAACCCACGTGTATAACATATGTGCTACTAGGCTACCAATCTATTTGGGCACATGACCCACTGATGATATCCCAAGATAATCAAATTATCAATGTCATCACTATAATTACTTTATTACGATGATTTGCACCTGTCTGATCATTGCTAACATAAATTGACGGTTACAGGTCATTGGTTAGTCACTAGGATGTGAACTTATGTTTATGGCTATCTGATTCTTCGGATTTCATCATTTCAGACAAGGTATATGCTTCAATAATTTAATATGACCATAATGTCAATATTATTTACACATACTAATTGGGAATTTAAATTAATTTAATTACAAACCTTAATAAATATATTACGTGTATTATTTTGTGATTATAGGTGTTTTGAATCAAGGCTACCAAACATGGCCAAGGAATTCTAGAAATCCAAGAATCCCAAGTCTAAAAAAGCCCTAAATCTAAGTAATTCAGACTCTAGGGGTTTTCTAGTCCAAGCGATTCCAAAACCATTGAATCCAAGTAAGGGATCCCAGGTCCAAGAAATCCAAAGTTCAAGAGATTTTTACCCCACAGTTCTCTATGGTGCAGCCCACTCGAGATATGGATCGGCTCGAACCTTTAGGACCATGGTCTAACATGACCGGAGAAAAGAATGCGGTGTGGATGGCATATGTAAATTTTTTATTTTTTTATTTTTTATTTTTTAAAAAGGTGAAGGAGCCAGCTGCAGCAACGCTGCTGCCAGCGTCCGGGCGGGCGGATGCCTAACCAGGGGAATGTTTTGGGGCCCACTCATGGGACCCTCATGATATATGTGAATTATACGAATCGTTCATCCGTTTGACCGGATCATTTTCAGCTAGGACCTCAAACATTAGATGGACCCAAATCTCAGAAAGACCACACCAAAGGAAGCAAGGGGTAGGGAGTGTTGCCCATTTTTAGTAGCACTTGTGTCCTATTCGCAGGACCCAGCATGATGTTTATGTGCCATTCACACCGCCCATCCTTCTCTCCAATCATGCTAGACCATGGTCCGAAACTTTCGGGCTGATCTATATCTCAGGTAGGCCGTATCATAGAGAACAGTAAGGGTAAAAACTTTTTGAACCTTGGATTTCTTGAACTTGGGATCCTGATTTTGGAATCCGTTGGAGTCGAAAACCCGTTAATTTTGAATTTCTTAGATTTGAGACTTTTTTTAAACTTGGATTCCTGAATTCACGGAATTCATTGGCTATATTTGGCATCCTATATTCAAAACCCATATAATCACAAAATAATATACATAATATATTTGCAAAGGCTTGTAATTAAATCAATTTAAATTCCTTGGCACATGGACAGCGGGGATCGGCTGATGAGCGGCTGCGATCCCACCAATATGTTCCTTTCTTCTTTGTGACACTTGGTGATTCTCTAAGGCAGTCTATCTTAGATTGCGACAAGTGGAAGCAGGCGGCTGTAACATTGACTCGTGACGTGTTGGAATTGTCTATTACACTACTCTACGCTGCGCGTGAAACAACGAAGCACTTTGGGCCCACCATGTTGGATGTGTCAAATCCACTCCGTCCATCAGGTGGTAAAGCTTACTTTAACCGTACAAACATTTATAATTCTGATTAAAAACTTATATGGGCTGCACCAATGCGAATACAATCGTGCCTTAAACCTCGTTCTATAGCTCCTTAGTTTTGAATCAGGCTTATTTTTATATATTCCCTTCGTCCTGTTGAGTCCCACCTAATGAACGTTCTTTATGAAATTTATTGACCATGGTAGACGCATACACAAACCCATGGTTGTCATTCTATCCTTATTGTTCCCCGTAGTTTGGCCCACCAGAGTTATGAAAACTGTTTATTTTTGGCCTCAGGGCATGTCATCAAGGATATAACCTGATGAACGGAGTAGATTTAATATATACAATATGGTGGACACCAAAGTTATTGGATGTTTTACGCGCTTGTAGAGGAATCCGGTCTGAATGCGACATTTAGGATTATTTGAGACGTCGGACTTAGTCGGAGAAAAGTTCCTTTTAAAAGGGTCCGAACACGTGTCATAAAGCCGTGCATATGAAGCACTTGTCACAAATCCATGCAATTCATCGAGGAGGGCGCGCTGTAAAAATATCTATACAATATATATGGATAGGAGACCCGTCAAGCGAGCCACACTAAGCGTCCTGCCTCTGTGGGATCCACCTTGATGTATGGGTTTTATCCACGCCGTCCATACATTATTCCATATTATTCTAAAATATGAGCTCCAAAATCGAGGCAGATCCAAGGCTCAAGTGGACCACACAAGGGGGATTGAACGGTTACCATTAGAAACTTCTTGGGAGCAACGAAGTTGAGGATGAAGCTGATATTTTGTTTTCCATTCATCTTATATCTATATGACCTTATGAACAGAGTGAATGGGAAATAAACATCACAGGTTTCAACGGTGTGGGTAATTATGACCGCTGCTTCCTGTTGTATGGTCCAGCTGAGGTTTGCATTTACCTTATTTTTGGGCCATATTCTTAAAATAACCTGGAAAAATGGATGGACGGATAAAACTCATACATCAAGGTGAGCTCCACAGTGCAACTCCCTCACTGGACAGATTATCGTCCCGGCGTGGAAAGGACGCAATCCGCTTCCTTTACCGTTGTCATAGAAGCTTTGCCTGCCTGAATACCAGGCCAACGTAAATTTTCACCCGTCGCATCCCCACTGTGTACCCTATATGATGAATGGCCCAGATCTCTGAAACGTGTGCCTTACACACCGATCTCCAACATGTATTCTACACCCTCAGGTAAAGGTCCACCTGCTAAATCACGATCCTTTACAAATACCGCCAAATAGGCAAATACGTCACTTCAGCGGCCCACAGTCGCTAGGAACGGTCTGAGCGAGAATTGCCGACACCAAGCGGTCCAAAATTCCGTACCATGCGCTATCATGTTGAGGAAAATAAATGCTGCTTGACCCTTGATGTAGGGACCACACTAATTCTAGTATTTGGTTGGTCCACAGATTTTGAGGGGGCCACACCTCCATGGTAGGGTACATATTCATGTAACCATAAAAGGGAGCAACCAGATCAAAGTACGTCTCTAGAAAGATATAAAAGGACACGCAAGGATTTGTAGAGAGTTAGGTAGGAGAGGGTCAAAAGGGGAAGTAGCTTTAATGGCTGCTTTCCAAAGCAACCTAACTACGCACCTAATCTTGTCATTGACATTCCTAATTTGGGTCCATTTCTAGAGTTTGGGGTTGAATGGAAAGGTGAAAATTCAAAAGTGGGATAAGTGTTTGTGATGCCACTTGACTCTAGAGATATTTGTGGTTAAAGCTTCATGGCATTTGTGTAAACCTTAAAATTAAAGAAATGTAGGGTTGAGAGAGAGAGAGAGAGAGAGAGAATTAAATATTTACTATACTATGCATATCTCATGTGAAGTGTGATGATTAAAGTTATAATAAGCTTGATGAAAATTCGATGCATGTATATTTTCTTATGAAATATACAACTGTTATGATTTGGTAATGCATCGACCTATGACAACAATGATGTGAATTTTGAAATGAATGCATAGCGGAATTAAGCTTCAACCACAATGATAGTCTCTTTAATGCATACACTATATGAAGAGCCAGATACAGGTCCTTCCATTCAACAGTCATTAAGGTCAATGGAAATATCATAATTGTCATTGTACATGTCTTTTTAAAGGAATGTTACATTTGGATAAAGGGATGATTCAAAATGAAGGTATCCTATTTGAGTTTTCCAACTCTAATTATCCTTGTGCTTAAATGTTAAGCAAGGTTGTTGGTTTGGGAATAATAAAATTACTTAGCTATCGAGTTAGTCTACATATCTAACTAAGAACATTAGTTAGTTTATGAGTTGTTTCGGCCTAGTTTGTTAAGTTGGGCCCTTTGTTAAGTTTTCCCTTTTGAACTAATAACTTTTTTGCTCATTTTCCCCCTAGGGAAAAAAGTTTATTGAGTTAGGATAAGATAATCCACAAGAGGGTTAGGTCATCCATAAATACAAGTGTTTACATTTAAAAAATAAAATAAAATAAAAAGTAAGTTCTCTCTCTTTGCATCTTCTCTGCAACCACTACTAATCTTCTCCATTGATTTTAAGACCTTTCTCTTCGTAGGCCTACTTGTCTAAATTTATATTGTTGCAACGGTTTGGACAAGATCTGGCAGTCCCTGATGGACTACATAGATATGGCCACGTGGCACGTTTGAAATCTTCATATGATGGGCTAAATATACGGAGGACAGCTCATTACTAAGCAAATCTCAGAAGAGGCGTGCTGAGCATGTGACTTAGAGATAAGAGCTCGTAACCGTTATAGCTACATCAACATCGAAGAAATGTGCGAAAGGGTATGACGAGATAAAAACGCATTCAACAAAGGGCACACACATTGAATAGAGTTAACCACTACTTTACAGTTGACAGCATGCGAGATTGTCATGTAGGCGATGATTATTTTTACAATTACACCAAGAAGTCTATAAATAGCAAAAGAAGATAGAAAGAGAAGGATCCACGATCAATCAACCAAACCGAACACAAGAAATTACTCATGTGCAATGCTATTTACCTAGTCCGTTGGGGCATTTAGCTTAGGTCTTTCCACCACTCAACAACCATGAAACCCTTAGTTTTCTAAGAATAGTTCTTAACAACCATGAAACCCTTAGTTTTCTAGGAATAGTTCAGTCAGTCCCTGCAATCACACTGGACTGACTTAGTGATAGCTAATAGCTGTAATTTCCTTCCATCTACATCTACGTGTCGGATCTGAAGGAAGACTGTAGCCTTAGGAATCTTCCACCTACGCTTATATGTTGGGTTGACAGTTGGTTATAACGTCGGAATTACTTAGTCCTCACTCATCAGTGCGCTGCTCCATTAAGCACCCTAATGCTCTCAGCCAGGTTGGTGACCCCGCTTTAGTGGTAAGTTTTGTCTTTCTGCTCTATCACACAATTATTGCACCTTCGAAAGTATTTGAATTCCAAGGCAAAAAAGAAATCATTGGAGGAATATTTTCAAACTCCGCAAATTACCTGATATCGCACTCGACAATTGGTTGAATAGACGGCTGGTTGTATTTTCGACCAAGCACCACTCTATCTCCATGCAAAAAGGGTAGGTGGTTTCAGTTTGAATCATATTCTTATACGCCCACAAATCTCACACGTGTACCATTTGGCTGAATTCCAGACTAACACCATTTTGGCACGTCCAGTGGGACCGGTGTGCAATTATTAATAGAGTAATATTTTAATAAAATGAGTCATTGATTTACAAGAAATAGTGGAAACATTGACAAACAAGAACTTCATCAGGGCCCCAAAGTATTCTAAACACAGGCCGATCCTGAAGTTTCTGAACTAATGCTTTCAATTATTCTGGAGGTAAGGCATCATCTCAGACTAACTCCCTGGAACATGTGATTGGGGCATTAGGTAATATGCATGTAAGTTTGCAACAATTGACCAAGCAATCCTGGGCTAAGGTCTAACCTGATTTTGGGATTTTTAAACAAGAGGATTCTCAAAGCGTGTGAGTACAACACAAAGGCATCTCTTTTCAAAAAAGTTCCACAGAAACCACCGATTCTACCTCTACAAAATGTTCGGTTAGATCAAGGCCAAATTGCCTGAAACATGCAGCCTCAAGCTTGTGTTCGGAGAAATGGTCATAATGGCTGACTGAACAATCAAAATGAATATGAAGGAAATACTAGCATACCCCTTACAAGACAGTTCATGCCAAACAATGAAACATTGGAGGGGCAGAGTCCTTTTCTGCAACCACCTTAGATGGTTAACTAGGGACCCCAAGATCACAGGGAAATTGTTTTGTCTCCATAAATAAGCCAAGAAGAATTGGTCAACTTGATGTTGGAAGTTATTGACCAACGACATGGCCACCGTACTAATCGACCTACATATCATAAACCTTATTCGAATTGGGTCGATCGACTCGCTAGGGTTCGAAGAGGCTATAGAATACCAGATTTTACTCTATTTTCTTTAGAACATGACAATCTACTATAGAACATGTTGGCCATTTTATCATGCAGTGTTGTGAATTTTCAAATAATGAATATGTAAAATTGAAATAGTTTCTAAATCCATTGACTAATACTACTTTTTCATGATATATCAATTTACCGTCAAACTCAATACATACTTGGCAATATATGGAGGAGATGTTTCACTCTCAGTTCTTTCGAACAAAACCCAAACTATCTTAAGCCAAATTATCTCGCATAAAACAGTTACCTAGCGAATTGGTTGAAAGTTATATTGCTCGGTTCAAGAGAGCAAGAAACAAATGGAGACTTTACATGCTAGACGCTCAGTTTGTCAAATTGTCCATGGAAGGATTAAATATTGACTTCGAAAGAAATTCAAAGGAATGAATTTTGAATAGACCTATCTACTAGAGCGACTAGATGTGAATGACTTTTACGTGAATAAAGCCAATGGAAGAACTCATCTCTTGGGACATATTACCATGACCCGAATTATGCAATTATAATGGCTGAGGTAAAATTTAAGAAACCTTTTATTTGCATGGCGTTAGCAGAAAAAATGATGAATCTTTTGATAGAAGTTCAAATGTTGCCAAAGAATTTTCAAAACATGGCAGACACTTCTCCTCTGATATAATAAAGGCTGATGAGATTTTTTATCTTCTTCTGGCCAATAAATTTATTAAGATATCATTAAGACAGAATACCTATGACTAATGAATTAAAGAAAATTGAATATTGTAAATGGCATGGCTCTAGTTCTCATTCGATAGGAAATTCTGTTGTTTTCAGGAATGTTATTCAAAATAACATTAACTCAGGAACGTTAAAATTTCTCGAGAAAGAAAATGAAGTCATGTTAGTGGATACCGAACATTTTCCATCTTCGATCGGAATCAATATAGCCTCCTCTAATTTGAGAAAGATGAAAGCTTCCAGAAAGAAGGTTGACCTGACAACAATGACAGAATGACAACACTCTCATCAGCCAAAGGAAACATTTGGAATGTCAAAGTTTAAAGGGAAGCATATTGAATAAAAGAATGAGAAAAATAAAATGGTCGTTACTGAAGATCGACTACACAAACGGTGTCATAAAGATGTCATGCGAATGGACTCCACACGAGTTTATTACCAAGCTACTAACCCGAGGAAGGTGAATTTGCAAGACAATAGCACAATTCAAAATTACCAAGCTACTAACCTGAGGAAGGCTTCACGAGTCTTTACATGGAGAAATTCTCCAGAGGATTACATTAGAAAAAGATCAATAATGGCGAAGCCTATTGAGACTTCGTTCAACCAATGAGTTAGAGCTCTCCATTCGAAATTTCTACAATATCCGCTGAAAATGTCAAGGACTCAAAAATGCCATTGACAGTGAAAGAGAGAGGCAAATGGAGTTGTCAAAATGCAAAATCAAAGGTTTAGTGGGTCAGTAAATGTAAGTGCTTATACTTAAGCACAATTAAGATTATCAAATTTCATAGTCCTGCAAAGAGCATAAGTATTCATGAAGATACGCTTCGACAACTCATAAAGACCTCGTAAAGACTCAATCAACATCTCAAGGAAGACTTAACACCTCAAGCCTTTAAAGCCTTACTTGGTTAGAAGATTGGAACACTTTGTATGTGTTAAACATCAGATGGTATTACCTTAGATTGACCCTAGGTTAAGTGTATTTCACATAATATCTCAATAAAATATTATTCTAAGTAAAATACACTAGAGTTAGGCCAACCCGACCTCAGGTTCGGCCAACCTAACTATCTTCAGCCAGTCCAACATTATTCGGGCAAGTATACAATAAAAAATATATTTTCCGGAGCAAGTTTGGCCAGCACAACCATGGGTTCGGCCAACCCGAAGGATGTTCGTTCAAGTTTATAGCGAGTTAAGATCTCGAATCTCATTGAGATTCGACCAGTCGAACCATGTATTTGGTCAGCCAAATTTTGGATTGGGCCAGCTGAAGTTTTGAAAGATTTCATCCTGTGAAATCCGAAGATTCGTTAGAATGAAATCTTTGGAATTCGGCCAGTCGTATTTCCAATTCCTTTGGCTATAAATAGAGGCTTTCTCTCACTCTTTCATACAACGAAAAATACAGATCCATCTTCTTAAGAAAAGAGTGAAAGTCCAAGCCTCCTTAAGCTATTTGAGCGATAATTCTTATATTTGATTTAGTTAATTCTATTTTCTTTTTCAAGTTTGTTTAAACTGTTTTAATAGAGTAATCCATACTTTATTTGAGATTTAGATAATTGAATTGCAGCATTAGGGTATTTTTCATTTCATTGAAAATATATTAGATCCTTACATTCTTTTTAGGTTGAACACATACTCGCCAAGAAAGAAGATCGCTGTATTAAAGCTACAGTCACATCTTCGACTCGTCAATTAAAGATAAGTATTATTTTACTTTCATTTAAATTGGGTTTTTCTTAGATAAGCCTGAAAATCTCAGAAGGGTTTTTTTTGTGGTGAGCTCGTGAAAATCATAAAGTGGGTTTTATTGTGGTGAGCCCATGAAAATCATACAGTGGGTTTTGTTGTGGTAAGCCCGTGAAAATCATAGACTGTACAAGGTTGTTAAGGTGAACTTGTGAAAACCTTGAATATTGAAAGCCAAAATTACGAGGGTAGTAATTTTAGGAGTGAAGTAGGTTTAGAGTTAAGCATCAAACCATTATAACTCCTTATGCATTGTGATGATCGATTTATTCTTTATATATTTTCTTTGTAATTGATTGTCTCTTGCTAAGTTTGATATTTTAATCTCAAAGATGTGATGAATAACTATTTGATATCAAGAATTCAATACTTTAAACAATTGAGTATATTTGTTTTATTATCTGCATTGTATCGAAATATTTTTTATTGTCCTATTCACCCCCCCACTAGGACATCTATAGCTTATCCTTTTAGTAAAAATGTTAATTGATGGTCTGTGATGGTGTAACACCCTGACTCTTATAACTCGAGGATGATCACTCGAGCACGAGAATCCCGAGGGTTACGTCATACTATGTAACTACCATTCATCTAATGTCCAACACATTTCATAATATCGACACATAACTGCTATATAAACTATTTAAACAAGTTCATCATGTGTGAGTGGAAGTAAAAAGTAAAGCAAGATCCCACAGCAGGGGATTTTTAATTACAATTCTCAAACCAAGCAAAACTAAGATAATGTCTAAAAACATAAAAGTAAATAGATCCTATATCATCAGTTGAGCTCCAATGACTCAACCGTGTCAGCATACTATCCTTCCTCTCCATACTCCTCATTAGCTACGCCAGAGGTCCCATCATAGGCGTCATCTTCCTCCATCATACTTGTATTTATTTGGTGCAACTGCACTATTGGGTGAGTGAAAACTCAGTGAAAATTTCCTGCAAGGATTCATGCATACCATATCATTCCAAAGCAATTTAAACTAAACATAATTAATCATATGGAGGATAATGTGAACTTAAATGCAAATGTACAGGTGTATGAATTTATGCTTAAGTCACAAATCTGGGGATGTACATCCAGTTGTCAAAATAAAGGGGGTTGCCCGCGGTAGGTAGACTACCTAGAAAAGACCATGCAAGTGAGAGCGCTCAAGGATATCCTGACTCTTGGAAAAAATACACGAGGTACGCCCGATGAGTGTCTAATCCCAGAAAAGCCTCTTGTAAATTTAAGAGCACCCAAAGTGACCCAAATGCGCAGACTCTAGGATTTTAACTGAAGTGTTATAACCATCAGTACTCGAAAAAGCTCATATGTCATGCATGGATGTCATGCACCATGATACTCAAATACATTCTTTAGACTTTGAAAAATAACTCTTTAAATCACAAGCATTCTCAAAGCAAGATATCCACCATCCAAACATGAACTCATATGATTCCTGTTAATTTCTCTAGGTCCACGTGCTTGCTTACCATTACAACGTGTCAATCTCAAGTAGGATTAGATCATTTAAATGTATTAAGAGTCCTTTCTACATTTCTTATAAAAAGAATATTCCATAAGCAATCTTCATCATAGGTCTTGTAATAAAGTGAAATGAAGTTTGCAGGACTCACGTTACACCATTAGAAGTATTCTCATAAGCAAATAAATATCCAAGTAATGAAACAATAACTAGAGTAAATGAAGTCATGGAATTTTGAATAATAAGATTAAAGTATTCAGTCGACTCAGTAGATTTAATTCACCATAATCTGGATTTTTACCATACGTTAGATTCTAGCTAGCTTAGGAATTTAAAGAACATAGAAAGCTACAAAGATGGTTCCTCACCACACAATTGGTGTGATGGTTTTAAATAAAATTTTCTATTTCACATGTAGATGAATAGAAGTGTACCATGATCAAACAACTACAACTATGGCATGAGAATTTTTAACATAGAATTCTATAAATATGGAATTTGAGTAATAGGGTTCTAAACATTTCTCCATGATCATCAACACACATTAAAGGTATAGAAATGAAAGTAAATAATATTATAACACTCCCCACATGTTAGGCTTAAACTAATCATGAATTAAATGAATGAAGAAGTAATGTGGGACATTACTCACATGATTATCAATGAAAATTTAAGAGAAATGTAACTACTATACAATCACAAAGTCATTATACTTCTAAGCTTAACTATCTTGGAATTCCATGAAATAAGGAAGCCATGTAGGATATCCCTCACCTTGATTGGATGTTCCTCTTGATTTGAACCTTCTTGTAAGGTGAGTTTATGAGTTCCTAAATCATGGTAAATGAGGATTAACTATAATTTTAATACATGTAATGGCCATGGGTTATTTAGGATTGTCCTCTCTTACTCGGTATAAACTTGATTTAAGGAGAGTATCCTTCAAAGATGGCAGCTACAAACAGCACCTGTATAGGATATTATAAAATTCTGGTAAGTCATTGCAAGGTATCAGCAAGTCGATACCGAGTTGACTTGGCTGAACACAACTAATTGATTTTCTTTTCTAAGAAAACTCACATGTTGTAGTAACTTGCTGGGGTCTTGGATGTATAGTGAGTGCTTTAGATTTCAGGTGAGGGACATGCTCTGATTGTATATTTCAAAGGTTAATCACTGAGTTAACTCAGTTAGGTAAACAACTAGTTTAGATATAGAACTATGACAGAGGTAGGCTTGGTTTCATCACCTGTTGGTCCTTCTTGAAGGTGTAGAGAGGCTGAATCGGAAGGGTCCTCAGATTCGACTCGAGTCAGGGTTTCACCTGAAATGTGGAGGAGTCTCTAACTCAGTAACCGCTCGACTCAGTTGACTCTTCCAATGATTTATTGTGATATTCCAGCAGTGGCTAAGATCAACTCGAGATGCTTGATGGTGAGGTTGTACTGGGTCAAACCGACCATTGCCATGGAGTCGGATCAGGGTTTCCACCCCGAAACATGCAATGGAGTCACTCAACTCGTGACCGAGTTGAGATGGTTGTGAACACAGTCGGCCGAGTAGAGGGATTTCGACAAAAACTGAGGGAAGATTAACAAGATTACCTGATGAGGGCGTTGCTTGGATGTTGAAAATGGGTTTGGGAAGGGAGGACGAGGATGGAGTGCGTCTGGTGTGGCGAGTTGGAGTGGTGAGAACTTGATCAGATTGGGACGGGGTAGGCTGGCATGACTTCCACCTTGGCCCCTACAAATGGTTCACGACTCAGAAATAAAACGGGTCAGAAACTGGTTCTGACTCGTTATCTTTAGAACCGAGTGGAACTGTTGAGTTGGACAGCAACTGGAACTAGTTCCAGTAGCTACTTCCTCTCCCAGTCACCTTTTGTAACGACTCAAAAATTTTCGTATAATGGCCCAGTACCACCTCGACCAGAAATCACTTAGGATTAAATCCTTTAGAAATTTGACAAAGTTAACTGAGTGCTAAACTAGATTAGCCATGAAATCTGTTTGAATCACTTTAAATACGATCTGCAAGACCCAAAACTTGTAGAATCATTGACGCTAGGTTACCCTAAAGTGTAAGATCAAACTCATTACCCGACTGCTCTCGGGAGCACATTGAAACTCCATATTAGGTCTGGACCGTACATCGGGAGTCAGAATAATATGAGGTTAAGGACTTAGGACCGCCTCGCTGGGCTTGACAACTATCTCAAAAATTAAATCCAGTCAGTATCCCACGGCTGTTCGCTTGAGTCCAGAGCGAGAGAGTGTGAAAACACTTGTTTTCTTTATAAAATAAATATCTCAAATAGTAATCTGAGACTTGTTACTTGCGGATATTTTATAAGCAACCAGACCGTCAGAATCTGACCCAAATATACCCTCGGATCAGGAAAAATTTCATAAACATATCCATGTACTTGGAATTTCAGATCGAGACCCGCTAACCGTTGAACTGAAACTGGTCCGCCACGCGTGATCTGGGAATCTGACTGAAACGAAAACTTAACTCCACCTAGATCCAAGGTTGGTGAGCTTAAGTCCGACCTTTGGCTCAAGGAGGCCCGCCAGAAGTGCTCCGTTGAGCTGAAACAGAGACGCTTTGGTTATAACCTAAGTATACCTTGTCCACAAGTCTATTTCAGAGAGTTTTTAGGCTATATAAGGACCTTAGAACCCTCTCTCTCACAGCCATACGAATTTGAGAGAAACCCTAGAGAGAGAAGAGAGAAAAGAGAGAGAAAGAGTGAGAGAAGTGGGAGAAACTCCCTGCTACTATTTCCTGCCGCTACCCATGCTCCACCACTCCATTCTTGTCGCTTTTCTAGTGAATCCGACTTCGTTTCTAGGTAAGAAACCCTAACCCTAATCTGTTTTTGGGTGTGAAGGTTGTAGGTTATGAAATAGCTAACCTATTTCATTCTTTAGGCTACCAAACTGCCGAATACGGAAGCTTAACAAACCTAGCTGATTCGTTACTATTCTAAGACGAAAGGTGAGGACTTTAGGTATATAGGTTATGGTTTTCAACGCTTTCAATGTCAGATAATGATAGATTCATGATCTGCATGCAATTACACATGTACAAAGTGTTGTCTGTATTTTGTTTCGATTAAAGACGAAGAATATGGAATTTTACATATTCTAGGTATTCATAGAAAATACCGTATACATATAAATTTTGGAAATGTGTTTGCCATGATTATTTGTTGTATGAATATAATATCTATGGATAAAATACTTAGTTGGCGAAAGGACTTGCCATAATACATGATTTGCTAATATACACTATGTATGTAGAAATAGTGTATTCTAGAAAATACCGTACACGTATAAATTTTGGAGATGTGTTTGCCATGATTATTTGCTGTATGAATATATTATATATACGTAAAATACTTGCTTGGCGAAAGGACTCGCCCTAATACCCGTTTCGCTAATATACACTATGTATGTCGAAATAGTGTATTCTAAGTGTTTGTGAAAATGCTTGTGAGAGTAAGTGTTTGGATGATGGTGCCTTAGGTAGGTGTTGAGAGGGAATTCTCAACTAACTTAGAGACGTGTATGTTTTCCTCCATGTGGTTGTTTAACTTAACCCCTTACTTATGAAATATATGTGTTTGTATTTCTTGTTTCCATGATGCTTTATAACATGCTTTATAACATGCTTTATGACATGCTTGTTAACTTGCTTGAATTATTTTGTTTAATATGCTTTATTCTACATACTCTAAATAAAGATTGATTGAGTTTGGGACTATGTTTATAGTCCAGACAATCGATACCAGACTTGAGATTGTGGTTGAGATTCATTTCACCACGTGGGATGTGTTTGACGAACCTGAGTCGTACTTCGGTTGGTGACAGTGGTTAGGCCACATGAAGTGCTTATGCACTTCATGTCGTTCAGTTGATCGTGCGCTCGAGCTAGTCAGGCTTGTCAAGTAACCCGATATGTCTAATGTATGTTCACCATGTTTGGATGCTACTGCTTGAACCTAAGGTACCAAGCTTACCAGTGACACCCCGTTAACCATGGTACCTCGATCCGCTAAGACTCATGAGCCGGGCATGGTGGTATGGAACACCGTGGTCGAGCTGTCGAACTACGCTGGGGCCACGTGCCTCCCCGTAATGACCAGTGAGCAACCAGACTCGTGAGCTGATTATGGTGGTATGGGACACTATATTCGAGCTGTCGGCCTACACTGATTGGTGAAGAGCCCTTTGTAGTGACCTCGAGTATACTCTGAATTCGCGGTGAGGCGACGAGTTTTGCCACGGTATATGGAGTATGAACTAGGCCTGTTTCAGTATAGTGATGAACCGTTAAAGAGGTGATGGGGGAGTGGTGTAACCATTGTGCGTAACAGCCCTGGCAGCCTTTGCAGCGACCTAGAAAACACACCATCGTAGGAAATTAACTAGGACTGACACCCTAGAATGGATCATGTTTGGGAATGATCCAAGGGAGGTACCTTAGTTTCCCAATACTGCTATTTGAAATGGACTAATAATAACTCGGTAATCATGCTCATCATACATTGTATGTGCCTGAAAGATGTGGAGCATTGAAGAATGTAAGCATGCCGCGAACGTAAGATGGTGTCACACGAGGGAGTGTGTGTTGAGGGCATACATCATGACTGCATTCATACCTACATTAATAGGAGTAGTTAGGAGTGTTTGATTGTACTGCTTTATTATTACTGCTTGACTGCATTAATAACATGTTAACCTATGCTTTATTGTTCCACTGAGTTAGCTACTCACTCCCACATTATGGGACGGTGTTGTACACACCAACCAAACTCTGTCTCAGGTATAGATGAGGTGGTGATTCAGGAGGCTGAGCCGGACTATGACGAGGACCAGGGCGAGTTCTCATTTATGCAGTATTCTGGTGGCTTTGACTAGACTGCCGGATCGACGGGATTTGCTGGGATTACTTCCTTAGTTGTATTTTTGACTTTTTGAACATAAAATAGATATATGTATATGGTGACTCAGATGGGTTCATACTCTGGAGAATGAAATGATTTTGTTTCTTTTACATACAGATATATACAGTTCAGTCTTCTGCTTCCCTTTATACAATTGATCTGGAGTATGAATTACTGTTTTGGTATAATCTCACTCATGTTTATTGCTCTAACACAGACAACATTTAATCATCATTATCTATGTTACATTAATGATGCGTTGGAACTCGAGAGTTGATTTATGCTCGACCCCCGATTTTCAGGGCGTTACACCTTTGCTTTCTCTCTATCTATCTTCTCTCTTCTCTCACTATTCCTTCTTAGAAGATGGACGACCCAACTGAGTCGAGTTACAACAAAATCTATAACTCGCCTCAACGGCGTCTAACCTTGCTCTCTCTCTCTCTCTCTCTCTCTCTCTCTCTCTCTCCTTTCTTACCGTTTATGTTTCTTTCCTATCTTTCCTTGGGAATCACCCTAAAATCTGGCTTCTTATAGCCGTTTCTATTTTTAGAACTATCCACAGCTAATCCTAGTGATTAGCGTGTTGTTAATGCATAGTTGCCGAGAGAAACTCATCATCAGAATTCTCTCAAACCTCTGAACTTATAAATGTGCCCAAATAATGTTCTTTGATGAGTTTTAGGTAGGATTGGCCACATGATGAATGTCTTGGATTGGGGAAAAGATCATCCTATCAAGATCCGTTGATGACAGTTAGATCAGGGAAGATGACCTGACGATCATGGTAATTTTATAATGGCCGATTGATTTGTCGATCTGGTGCATCCAAGCGGTTTGGATGATGCCCAAGAGGCATGTACAGCCCACCCAATGGTGATTGAGGACCGTTGGTTACTACACTAACCCGGGAGAGGCGGTGACTCGTGCTGTTACGGCGTCTCGCCAAAATCTCAGCTTCGTTACGAGATTGCTAACGGCCTTAACGTGGATGACTAGGATCCGTTCGTGGGGAGCTTCCAAAAGTCGAAGAAGGGAGGAGATTGTTCCAACCCAAAATGGAAGTTATTCTTCCGACTTTTGCTGCGTAGGGATCCATTTTTGGAAATCATAGGGCTGACGTGGATTTTCTCCGCGCATGTGGACGAAGTCCGACGACTTCGAACAGCTGGATTTGCCAACCAGGCAGAGGATGTGGAACTTCTCCTCACGCCAGCGTTTTCTCTCTACAATGCCCGACCGGTCATTGATCGAGCTGGAGCAAGTGACTTTCAATCCTAAGTCACAGCATGGTCATGGTTGGTGGGACCCTATCTATCAGATGGATGGTCTGGATCTAGCTTTTGTATTCGGAAGGGTGGCCGTTAGAGTTGTCAAACGGATGGTATGGTTTGAATGTGCGTTGGGCGGGAGGAAATTTTCAAATTTCCATGGTGTTTGCGATTTCTATCGGGTCAAAGCATGTTTAACCTGATACAGAAATCCCGTCCACAGCGCGAGCATACCATCAGTGTACACGCACCATCAGATGCGGTGTACACATGGCGATCTCGACCAATCCGCACCGACCATTCGTCTTGGAGAGTCATTGTACATTTAAGGTTGTTGTTTTGGTAAGTCCTGATTATTTGTGGATGAGATCTAAGTTGTCTATCCCTCCTACAGGGTTTCTAAATCGCCCTGGACTGAAGATTAGTCCGCTTCCACTCTTGTAAAGGCTCGCCCTAAGAGATTTAGTGTTGATTATTTTAGTTGGTCTGTTGGTTTTAAGTGGGGTGGTTTATCCCATTTTGAATTGAAGCTTACAATAACAATTTGGGTTTTAGGTGGACTGATCTGATCATAAAATGTTTAGTGAGTTTAGCTATTTAATCTCAAAATCTTAAGACCAAAATGGGAGTTGATACAGATGGTCTAGTTGGCATCAGACTTGGGTAAGGCCGGGAAATTTTTGACAGGAAGGGGATGTTAAAACAAATAGTTTATCTCAACGAATTATACAAACTGGCTAAGACAAATCGAAATCGGTCAAAAAGTCTAAAAAATTTTAATTGTTCGGAAGAGCCTAGAGCGATCAGGATCCTTTCAAGGAGGGATTGTTGATTGAAGAAATGCTCGCAAACATAAAGATATTGGAAGAAGACGCTGATTTTTAGCAAGTTGCCAAGGAATAAACATGTATAAGCTCTCAAAATTGCATGCAAGACAAAACATGTATAAATAGATCGAGCATTATCATGTACATAAAACCAAGGAATAATGAGGGGTAATTATGCAATATTTTACACTGAGCATGATGCCCCAACAATTAAATGCTTCAATGGTAAGAATGGGTTCAAAGGCATCATATTTCGTCCGGGTAATCCACCCAACTTTTGACAAAGCTCACAAGCTTGCCAAAGTTATTCGTGTCCTTGAACATAGTGGGCCAATAGAAGCCCACTTCAGATTTTAGCCCTGGTCTT
The DNA here is from genome assembly GCA_030180095.1 of Magnolia changhungtana. Taxonomy (NCBI): domain Eukaryota; kingdom Viridiplantae; phylum Streptophyta; class Magnoliopsida; order Magnoliales; family Magnoliaceae; genus Magnolia; species Magnolia changhungtana. The sequence goes on from JASAUF010000591.1 coordinate 8,246,969, forward strand.
CTTAGCCAAAAAGTGGCCATCAAAGGCTTGTGAATGACGGAAGGAGATTACGCTTTGATATTCATCGTCGGGAACACATCTCCTTGTGATTTGATATGGGCAATACTTGAATAAGTATGGATCATCCCCGATGTACATGCACACCTCAGTGAAGAATTTCCTTCTATCTTGCTTTGCCCAATATGTCGGTGTGATACTTGTAGCAAGACAATTTGCAATGTCAGCAAACCAAGTTTAATGGGAGAGTTTGAAAAGTTGTTCATCAGGGAGCATGTCATTAATAAGTGTCATCTGAATGGAATCTGATATGAAAATTCTGGAAAGATGGTCAACTACTATGTTCTCTACTCATTTCTTATCACGAATCTCTATGTCAAATTTCTGGAATAGAAGGATCCATCTTAGCAAATGAGGCATGGTGTCCTTCTTAGAAAGAAGGTACTTCAGTGCTGAGTGGTTCGTGAATACTATGATCTTGGATCCTATCAAGTAGGACCTAAAACTTGTCCAGTGCAAAGACTACATCTAAGAGTTCCTTCTCCGTAATGGAATAATTCATCTATGCAGAGTTTAGAGTTCTACTTACATACTAGATCACATAAGGCTTTTTTTCTTTTCTCTAGCCTAACACTGCCCCAATAGCATAATCATTAGCATCGCACATGATCTCAAAGGGAAGACTCTAGTCGAGTGGCTGCAAGATAGGAGCGCTAGTCAACTTGCCTTTAAACTTAGAGAAACATTTTAGCATTCTTCTGACCACTCGAATGGAATATCATTTTGAAGAAGATTGTACAAAGGATGAGATATGTGACTGAAGTCCTTAATAAATCTTTTGTAAAAGCCAGTGTGTCCTAAAAAGGAATGCACATCGCGTATGTTTTTGGATGGAGGTAGGTTAGAGATAAGATCAATTTTGGCTTTATCTACCTCGATTCCATTAGACGATATGATATGTCTAAGTACTATTCCCTTTGAACCATGAAGTGATATTATCCCAATTGAGCACAAGGTTCTTTTCTTCATAACTTTTTAACACACGTTTGAGATTTTCAATGCAATCATTGAAAGACGAGCCAAGCACAGAGAAGTCGTTCATGAAGACCTCTAAAAATTTCCCCACCATGTCTGAGAAGATACTCAACATGTATCGTTGAAATATGGCGAGAGCATTACTGTAGCACCCCGAAATTCAAGAGCCGAGTAGAAACTTGGCTCTCAAATTTCTGAGTGCCACGTGTACCCTGACAGGCCTCATATGCATGAGAATATAGGCATCTTGTGATAAATAGAGGATTAAATCAAACATAAAGCAACAAATCATTCAGAAATTTAAGTATTAAATCATTTAAAAGCTCAAGTGCAACTATCACAGTAAATATCCAGTACAAATCTCATAATCCCAAATGAAATATCTATTAGAGACCTAGTCCCATCCTCTCATCACTCCTTGAAAAGGGTTGGGCCCTGACCCAAACCCACGATCATCCATCGAGCTAGTAGGGTCCGCTAAAAGTCTGGAAGTACGCCTGCTCATCTTCGTTGTCCACACTGGCATCTTCCTACGCGTCCCGCTCTAGTGTTCCTGCATCTATGCCAGATTCTAGTTGGTGTTTTAGAACACCATCCCAAAGTAGGAGTGAGTAACTAACCAGTGGTACCATTAGCAATAGATCACACAATCATTATACATAGAATAGATTTAGTAAACAACATTTATCATAAAATCCTAAGTACTCTTAGTTGATGAAATGCATGGTTTAATGAAATGATGCATGCCCTCACCACCAAATCTCCCTTGAGCAACAACGTCTAACAATCGCAATGACCAACACTCCCTCAGTTGTGACCTCAACTACCGAGTTGCCACAATAAGTAATGCAATGTCATGAGAATGTTAGCCGAGTTAGTTAATTAAATTCATTCATCCAGGAGGTTGGGGAAACGGGAATACCCTTATCAGAAACATTGCCCTAATCTGATCGTGCGACTCAAGGCCGTGGCCATATGACTCTCGTAATCCTTAACCCTTGTGGGTTCGTCAATCCCATAGCTTTAAGCTCATACAAAAAATTAATTGGGACTTCCAAGTCCTGCTCGCAGTCACTACGGGGAGGTCGTCACCCCAGCGTAGGCCGACAGCACTGGCATAGTATCCCATACCACCGTCCTTGGCTCACGAGTCTTAGTGCTCATTGGTCACTACGGGGAGGCTCATCACCCCAGCGTAAGCCGACAGCATGGGCACAGTATCCCATACCACTGTCTCCGGCTCATGAGTCTTGTGGGCTGAAATTTATAATTAATAGTGGGCGCAAAGGTCTCGAGGTATCTCGAGTTCATACAAAGGTGTGCAACCACAGTTAACATGCAAGGATGGTGGATTGTGGGCCAATATGCCCCCCACTAGCTACACTAAAAACCGAACGGCCTGAGAATAGTGTCTCGTGTAGTCCAACTACAGCCGATAATTTACAACTCAACTGGTCGGGCCAGATTTACCCGTGGGCTGAAGCAATGAAGGGTTTCCCAAATAATTCTGATTGATCGGCCAATCCATGAGAGGGAAATTTCACAGGCAGATAACATAAATTCAGCAATTTCAAGAATAATTACACAATGATAACAAAATCCAGCATTCCAAGTACATGAACAACAATACACTAACCACAACTAAGCTACGAGAATCATGTTCGCATATTCTAACGATTTCTATAAGTTGGACAGCCATACACCCATTCACATCAATTCAATTTCACATATGCCAGCATAAAGCATGTGCTTTTGTAATATCAGAAATTTGGAGCAATTAATGCAGAAATTTAGCAAATTAACAACAATGCACTCCTCCTATGCCTAACAGGTTTCACATGTAACCAAGTTTGACTAATCAATTCAGCAATGTTCGGAAAATTGAGTGCATATACTCTAATTTAACATGCAAATAGCATTTCATACATTTGGGGATGTTTGGAACTCAACCCCTTTCCACATTTGAGAAAAATTCTAAATTCACAATCTCATATCAATCTATCTAAAATTCAGCAACATGCAAGGACAAGACATCATGCGCATTTACTAAAAACTACACCAGGCACGAAAATCGGCTATCTAAAGGTAATGGCCCGCACCTATTGTTGACCAGAGGCCTTCGCAATTGACCTGACATCACCGGGTCTGCAAACTCGACGCACCGGGGCTCTACGTTGCACGAAAATGGTGATAAGGTGCATGCATGTGGCTGGTTGTTAAGGAAAGGTAGGTTTGAGTTCGAATCTCACCTTAGATCGGACATAGATTGGTTCTACTGCGATCGGGTCAGAATTTTCGGCAATATAGGGACGTGGGTGTGGGGAATTTGGTATTAAATTCCTTAGAATTAAATCCTTTGGCCCTGAGTTTTATAGAGTGCCTTCAATAGCCCTGTGGGGCCCATTTGTGGCTATTAGGACCACTCTGATGGGCCCTTGGCCCATCTAATTCACGAATAAGGTGCCCCATGGCCAGATGAAGGGTTGGGTAAAGTTTGACGGCAAATGGATGCAGGTTTGTCACAGCAGCCCAGTTCATGATTAACAGTTATCAGTTTTCGATCAACGGTCATCTTTTGTGGGTGAGGACAGGGAAATATTTCTAGCCTTCGGTGTAAATTTAGAAGAGATCCGACAGTTAGAATGTCCAGATTCACTGACTCAAGAAACGGGGCCAATTAATTTAAAATTTCAGTTTTTTACTCTTTAGGCCCGACGACTTGCGTTTTCCAAGCGCCAACTGGATGGCACAATTCGCCCATTTCTGGGCACCTTCTGAGCCTGACGCCCGGAATGGACCACAAGCCTAGTGAAGCCCATGGCCCCCTAGAGTTTCAGAATTTTTTTGTTCTTCTTTGGGCGGTGCATGGCTTGCACGGGCAGACGTCAAGTATAATTTGGCCGTCTAGCTCTACGACCCGTGTTCAGCCCGAACATAATTAGATTCGATCGTATTAGTGGCTTAATCAGGATTAATTTATTGAAAATAAGTCCACAAGTGTATTCGAATCGTACGGTCCTGCATCAGTTCACACGTGAGCGCCTCAAGACACTATTCCGACTTGGGCCGGGTGTTACAATTACATAGCCCAAATGACATCCTTCGGTATGCGAATGTGCCAAATGGACATGTGAAAGTTGTCTTTTCTTGGTCTTCAAGGGCTATATCTATTTGGTTATAGCCCAAATAACCGTCCAAAAAGTAGTAGTAGGAATGACCTGCTAACTTTTGAAAGTGCCCTGGTTTGTCAATTAACGCGACATGTGAGTCATAGAGTCCAGTGAGCCCCATATGAAGACTCAACAAGTGGATGTATGCAAAAGTCTCTAAAGGTAAATGAAAACCTCACATCCCATTACCAAAACACTGCATATAATAATCCCGTTAAAAATTGCTCTAATCTATCCTAAAATCATCTAGGAAAACAGCTTTGGAAGATTAGAAAATAAAAAACCAAGTTGCAAGAACAGATAAAAACTTACAAGGTTTCTCTGCAACTATCGATGACATCGAAAGTTGATCGATGACATCGAAACTCATGATTTGATGACATCGAACTCTATTCGATGACATTGACTATGTGCCTAAAAATGTCCAGCGAGCTATAAAGGAAAATCATGATTTATTCAATGACATCGAAATTGGGACCAATCTATCCAAAGAGTTTGTGAAGAAAAAATGGGAATTATTTGATGCCGTCGAACTCCATTCGATGTTATCGAAATTCAAACTTTGATGACATCGATGTTTGAATTTTATAACTCTTCAAGCAAACCTTAAGTTCTCTTGGTAAGAAAAAAAAAACTCGATGACATCGGAGTCGGTTCGAGTCATCGAAGGAAACTTTGATGACATCGAACGCAGACAGATTTTTGCCTGTTTCTTTACCATTTGAACTATATTGTCTATTTAAAGAGGCTTGCTTCTTAGGTTCCATAGTGAGAAAAAGAAAGAGATTTAAGAGAATTATTACTATAGTTGATCTACCCTCCATCTTAAATCTCTTTTCTCATGGGAGTTCATGTTTTAATCCCCTCTTAAATGCAATCATTGTTAAATCAATAGATCAGATTGAAAAATGAACTCCACCATTCAAGGATCTTTCAGCAACACTTTAATGGCAAATTTATTAAACTGAAATCCTTTGAATAATAAATATTTTGAAATCTCTCCAACACTTTAAGACCAACATTTAATATAGTTGATTCTATGGAATACCTTGACCCAACACCGGCGACTTGTATAGGAAGCATCTACAGCTATTGCGGATTAAGAAAGTTGAAGACCCTCAATCAACAAGGAAGATCACCTTCAGCATGTGCTATCAATGAGGCTCATCTACTTACAAGTAAGTCACTAGAGTCCAGTGACCCTGAAGATTTTTCCTTGTGTAGGATTAGTATTCAGAGGTTAACATACTAAGACTTTATAGGCCTTCGACGGGAGAATACGTTGTCCGTGTGTAGGACGTGTTGCCTTGTGTAGGCAAATGTTGCCTTGTGTAGGTTCCTTGTCATGTCCCTATGTAGGACTTATTTGCCTTATGTAGGCATAGTTAGCCTTGTGTAGGCTCCTAGTTATGTCCTTGTGTAGGACTTGTTTGCCTTGTGTAGGCTTATAAGGTTGTCTTATGTTGACTCCTTAGGTAACCTTGTGTAAGTTATGAAGGTTGATGGTTAACCTGATTTAAAATCATTTAATAGTGAAGTTCAGCTCACTTAAAGGCTGAGTGCGTCAGCTGGGAGCGGAGTAGGCACATAACCGAAGCACTATATATCGCTGTGTTTGTGATGATTATTTGTGCTTATATGTATTGATTGAATGAATGTTTAAATTATGCATAATACATGTTTTTGATATAATGTAGCAGTTAGATTTTCATTATTCATGTTGTCTTCTTAACTCATGTCAAAATTGATAGAATTTTAGTTAAGAAGGTTTAAAATTTTAAAAGTCTTATTCACCCCCCCTCTAGGACATTTGGTCATATATCCATACTTCGATAAATAGTGGTTCTACCGCAATTTCAACCTTTCAAGAATTTGGTCAACAAAAGTCAAAGGAAAGTGGTCATTCCTAGTGACGGTATCCAATTTTTGGTAGTTAATGCACATTCTCCAATCAATAATGATTCTAGTTGGCACGAGCTATGATGGTGATCCCGGACTTATTAAGAACCACCTGAGTCGGACTCACCCATTGGCTATCGGATATTGGGTATATGATTCCCACATCCAACAATTTAAGCACCTCGGCTTTAACCACCTCTCTCATATTTAGATTTAATCGACGTTGTCGTTATCTAGAAGTTTTCACATTATCCTCAAGGTGAATGCGGAGAGTGCAAATCAAAGGATCAATTCCTTCGAGTTCCGCGATGGTCCATCTAAGGGCTCCTTTGTGTTCTTTCAGGGTAGCAATGAGCATCCTCTCCTATCCTTCATCTAGTTAGGCAGAAATCACCATCGGGTATGTCTCATCTTGACCTAAGCATATTTAAGATCAACAGTGTTGGGGGTTAAATATTGCATATTAGACCCCAATTATTGCTTAGTTTTACGAACATGATAATGCTTAAACGTTATATTTTGATCATGTTTTTGTTGCAAGGTGAATTTAAGAGCTTGGACTGAAAAAGGGTGCTAAAAAGATGGATTTGATGCTCAAGAATCACCAAGGCAAGGGCCGGATCTTAGGGGACCGAGATCGAAGAATTCGCACGCTAAAGATCCGAGAAAATCAGGTGATTGAAGAAAAAGAGGCCTGAAAATCATCTTGAATGCAAGATCACAGGGTTCCCACCATCCATTTGGCTCGAAACTTTATATCTAGCCTAAAGACCCTAAATTAACTGTGCACGTCGAAATTCAGCCCTTTGATCTTTCTGAAAGTGGCCCAACGGACCGATCAATCACTAAATCACTGATTTGGGGCCCACCCGATATCTGGATATGCTTCAATTTTGGTCTCAACCCCTCAAATTAGATGACAAAATGGATGGACAAAACGGATTTCGCATGAACATCACAATGGACCCCATGTACACCGGTGAGTGTGCACAGCCGGTGCACACCCGCACCATACCGGATCAAGGATCCGGTCAAAGGGTTATTGACCCGATCCGGATCGCATTTACGCACAGGTAGTGGACGTCAGTCCGTTGTGACGTGTAGTGGGTCACCACCATCATCCTGATGGACGATCTGAACCGCTCATTGTATTCAGGGGGTGGGGCCAACCGTACCCATGAAATCCTTTTGCTCCCATGCACGTGTACACATGCAGATCACTGTTACACACAAGATGAACAGCAGCGTGATTTGATACAGTGAGCCACACCAAAACTCGATCAAAACCACCCATTTCCAACCAAAATCTCGTCAGAAATCCAACGGGGTAGATTTCTCTGAAAATATCACTATGGGGCCCATCAAGCATCTCAGCGCAAGAACGTTCTCCAATTACGCACGTCCAGACACCGTTTTCCTTGCGGCCGATTGTATGATCTTGGCCGTGATCGGATGGCCGATCTGGACGGCCCAGAAGTTCAGAAAAGTGACCACGACCCTAACCAAGAAGTTAGATCCCAAGCTTGGACGATCGGCCGTCACGATCCTCCAAACGCAACTCAGAAGGCATTTTTCACGGTTGCGCTAGACTTACACACGCTGCCTTCTCTCCTTACGCAACCGACTTCTCTCATGACAGCCGACCTATGTATTTACTAGAAAACGGAGAGAGAGCGTGGAGAGAAAATCATTCAAGGACGTGAGCAAGGAGCGTGGGAAGTGTGTGTGTGTGTGTGAGAGAGAGAGAAAGAGAGAGAGAGAGAGAGAGAGAGAGAGAGAGAGAGAGAGACAGAGAGAGCAGCTGATATCGAGTCTCCTTCTTCCTTCTTTGGTTTCTTCTTTCCTTTAATGTTTTTCTGAGATTATAAGTTGATCATGTCTATGATTGGCTAAACTTCTTAGCTAGGGCTAAGAGGTGAAGTTTGTAACGTGATGGGATGCTTTCTATATTTTTTTATTCATGTTACGTTGATCTAACTTTGATTTTGGTTTGATTATAAGGAATAGTCATAGTTTTTAATGGTTTGTTGTGACTTAAATTACAATAGATCTGCGATAGCTTTAAGTATATTCTTTTTATTATAAGGATTGTGAACTTGAGAACCCTGTTGTTCACCATCTTCTTATGGACATGGTTGGATGATGGAATCCTTCTTAATGTCCATAATTCTCTTAGATTGGTTGTGGATTAGTTAAATTCTATTGTTTGCTTTGTCTCATGAGCATGGTTTTGTGATGAAATCAATTCTATTTCGCATACCTATTATTCATTGAAACTAGATCAAAGGAAGTTCAGATGTGAATTTTAATGAATTATCTTCCAACTGGATGAAGATATGTCTCTAAATCCAGTTGTGTTTATGAATCAATCATAGATCTCCCTGGTCTCTACAAGTGGATCCTTGTAAACCCTAGTTTTCCACCTTTGAATTTTACAAGTTTTAGTTTAATAATTCACCATTATTCTCTTATATTCACTTGATTTAGATTACATCTTCTTCTAGTTCTAGTTCTAGTTACTTTCAGATTACGTACAAGGTTTAGTCCTTGTGGATTCGACCTCGGTCTTACCGAGATTATTACTACATCGCGACCCTACACTTGGGGTTGTAAAGAAGTTTTTGGCGCTGTTGCCAAGGACTGACGATTGCATTTTTCTGAGATTAACTAGTTTTAAAATTAGGGTTTTCTAATTTTAGGTTTAGGTTTTTCTGTTTGAATTTTTTAGAAACTAACCTAACTTTCCTATTTTGTAGGACCCTGAGATAGACTTTCTAAATTGGTAATCTCTTTCTAATTTTTCTATTTTTCTATTTTTAGGATTAGGGTTTTATTTTTTATTTTTAGAAACTTTATAATACTAGGATTTCTTTGATTTTTAGAAATTAACCTACTTTCTAATTCTAGGTTTAGAACTTTCCTAATCTGTTTTTAGAAACTGACTTATTTTATTTTGTTTTGCAGGACCTTAACTTAGGAACTTCTAATTTGGTAACTTCTTTCCAAGTCTTCTTTCTTTCTAATTCTAGATTTATATTCCTTTCTTTCTTTTAGGTTTAGGTTAGAATCTGATATTGAGGGTTGCGAGTGTTTCATGCCCAAGCAGGTCCGTGACAACACTATACATCTTTTGAGCGAAGGAGGATTGGTTGAGGGGTTATCTATCCATCACAAGATTAGACACCACTTAAGATCCTCAGAGTTAATTGAAGTGATGGTTGTAAATCAACCGGTTAATCAAACAGGAAGACAACCTCAACCTAGGGTTAAGGAAGTCCAGGATGAGAATGAGGTGCATCAAGCACCCCCGCCTCATACCTTACGAGATTATTTACAACCGGTGGGGGTGAGCATGCCCTCATGCATAGTTTTTCCAGAGAATATAGGACACATGTATATCAAGTCAGGGGTGATCCAACTCCTTCCTAAATTTCAAGGGCTTTAGTCAGAAAATCCATATTTATACTTAAAAGAGTTTGATGAGATCATTGCCACTTTATATTTTCCAAACATGTTTGAGGACACAGTCAGGCTGAAACTCTTTCCCTTTTCTTTGAAAGAGAAAGCTAAGATGTGGTTGCATTCACTACGTCCCAGATATATTGGCACATAGAATGATATGATAAGGGAGTTCATAAAGAAAATTTTTTCACATCATAAAACAAATACCCTTAGAAAGTCAATCATGAACTTCACCCAAAAGGAGAATGAAACATTCTTCTAATGTTGGGAGCGGTTCAAGGATCTTGTCAGTTCATGCCCACAACACGGTTTTGAAACGTGGCACATTATACACTTTTTCTATGATGGACTGACATCTTACATGCGCCAATTGGTTGAGACAATGTGCAATGGGGAATTCATGAATAAAAATATCGATGATGTGTAGGACTACTTGGATAGACTTGCTGAAAATGCACAATCATGGGACACTTACCTAAAATCAAGCACCACTTCTAAGCCCACTTAATTAAAGGAAGGGCGGATTATACCTTCTAAAAGAGGATGATGATATCAATACTAAAGTGTCTAATCTCATAAGGAAATTCGAGGCCATGGAATTAAAGAAGAATAAGGTTAAGGAAACTGTTTGCATTATTTGTGCTTGCAACGTTCACACAACTGAAAATTGTCCAACAATACCAGCCTTTCAAGAGGTGTTGAATGAGCAATCTAATGCCATGAATAATTACCAAAGACCTTTCAATGGACCTACCTCTAATACATACAATCCCAATTAGAGAAATCATCCAAATTTCAGTTGGAGGAATGGACAAACTGTTACTCAAGGTTTTTTAATCAAATTCCAAATCAAGAGAAACCTCAAGAGGACTCGGTTGTAAAACATCTTCAAAAGTAAGAACTTTTCAATCATGGTGTGCTACAAGCCTTTCAAGACCTCACAAAGGCTATACAAGGACTTGAGACTAAAAGTGTGATTAGGAATAAGGGGAACCTCCCAGCTCAACCTCTTCTTAATCCAAAACCATAATATGAAGTTAGCGACCCAAGCTCTTCAAATCAAATGGAGCAAGCTAAATCTATCTCCACTCTTAGGAGTGGGAAGATAATTGACAAATCTATTCCGGTAAGGACTAAAAAGCCTAAGGACCCGGAAGAGGACAACAATGATGGATCTAGCACTACTCCACAAGAATTAGAACCAAAACTTCAAGGCAAGCCAGTTGCTCCATTTCCCCATTGGTTCGTTGCACCAAAACCTCTCTCTAACTTTCAGGACATTCTAGAAGTGTTGAAACAAGTAAAGGTCAATATTCATCTACTTGATGTCGTAAAATAAATACCTTCATATGCCAAATTTTTGAAAGACTTGTGTATGACTAAAAGATGACAAAATATTCAAAAGAAAATATTTTTAACTGAAAAAGTGAGTGTCATCCTAAAGTAAGATGTGCCACAGAAATTCAAAGATCCCGGTAGCCCAACCATCGCTTGTGTAATTGGGAATTACCGCATTGAGCACGCACTTCTTGATTTAGGAGCGAGCGTTGAAACCCACCCTAACCACATTACAACTTGTTGATCGCTTTATTCATGTACCGAGAGGGATAATTGAGGATGTGTTGGCCCAGGTTGATAGATTCTACTACCCCATAGATTTTATCATCCTAAATACGGAATCCATCAGTAACATGAGCACTCAGATTCCCATCATTCTTGGTCACCCATTCCTTGCCACTTTAAACGCAATTATCAATTGCAGGAATGAAGTCATGAGTATGTCTTTCGGGAATATGACATTGGAGTTAAATATCTTTTTCAATACAGGCAGACAGTTAGAGGATGATGAAGATTTCCACGACATTAACATGATTGACTCTTTCGTGGAAGATAAAACACCTCTGACCTTATCCTCTGACCCTCTAGAGATGTGCTTGGCCCACTCCCATGATTTGGATAATGATATGATTAGGGAGATGAGTGTCATGCTTGATACTGTGTCGGTACTTGAAGTTAACCGGTGTAGTGCCTCTACCGTCTAGCCTTAAGGCACTGAAGCTTGACCTAAAACCTTTGTCCTCTGATTCGAAATATGTCTATTTAGGTTAAGATGAGACATACCCGCTAGTGATTTCATCCCACCTTGAGCAAGAACAGAAGAGTATGCTCATATCTACTCTCATTAAGCATAAGGGAGCCCTTGGATGGACGATTGTGGACCTCAAGGGAATTGACCCTTCGATTTGTACTCACCGCATTTATCTTGAGGTTAATGCGAAGACTTCTCGGCAATCACAATGTAGACTAAATCCAAACATGAAGGAAGTAGTTAAGGTGGAGGTTCTTAAACTATTGGATGTGGGTATCATATACCCTATATCCGATAGTCAATCGGTGAGTCCAACTCAGGTGGTTCTTAAGAAGTTCGGAATCACCATCGTAGCTAATGCCAACAATGAACTCGTGCCAACTAGAGTTACTACTGGTTGAAGAATGTGCATTGACTACAAGAAGTTGAATACCGTCACGAGGAAGGACCACTTTCCTTTACCCTTCATTGATTTCATGAGATCATTCCCCCAATCCTTTGGAAATCTATATATTTTGCTCAACGTAGACTATGTCACTAAATGGGTCAAAGCGATTCTATGCCGAAAGAATGACCATCGAACGGTCATTAATTTTTAAAAAGAGAACATCTTTTCCTGGTTCGAAACACCTCGAGCCATCATTAGTGATGAGGCTCATATTTTTGTAATAAACCATTCGAGAATTTAATGAATAAGTATGGTATCTCTCATAAGGTGAGCACTCCATACCACCCACAAACAAGTGGGCAAGCCGAGATTTCCAATAGAAAAATTAAACACATTTTGGAAAAGATAGTTAACCCTAACCATAAGGATTGGTCAATTCGATTGATTGATGCCTCATAGGCTTACCGTACTGCATCTAAAACCCCTGTTGGAATGTCTCCCTTTAGACTTGTCGATGGGAAGGCTTGCCACTTGCCTGTGGAGCTAGAACATAGAACCTACTGGGCGATAAAAAATCTGAACTTCAATCTGGACAACGCTGGCTCGCTGCACTAACTTCAGTTAAATGAACTTGAAGAAATCCGGAATGATGCGTACGAGAACTCGAGAATTTGTAAGGACAAGATGAAAGCATTTCATGACCAACATATTCTTTGGAAATCATTCACGCCAGGTCAAAAGGTCCTTTTGTATAATTCTCGGTTACATCTCTTTCTGGGTAAGCTCCAATCTCGTTGGATCGGCCCTTTCACCGTTATCAATGTTTATCCTCATGGGGCTGTCGAGATTCGGAATCCAAACAATGACAATGTGTTTAAAGTAAACGGACATCGATTAAAGCCATTTATCGAGAAATTTGATTCAGAGGACATGTCCATACCTCTGACGGATCATGTGTAATAGGATTAATCTCTTAGTCTGACAGAGGTATAGGTAGATTTATTGCTTTCACAGGACTAGGGTAGTTTGCTTTTTGTCATTCTAGGATAGTCGGCTTTATGCCGTTAGGATAGTTTACTTTCCACTTGTTTTAGGATAGGTTACTTTTTGTTAGTTTAACTCTTGTGCTGACCCACCTTCACGCTGAGATCCTTTTGGAAAAGCCATATAATTTCCTCATCAGGTACTACCTTTCCCTCACTTCTCCTTTATTTTCGTCGACTCATGTGCATTGCATGCTTATATCTTTTACATTGAGTATAATGTAGATTTTAGGTTGGGAATGGGAGATTAGGTTACATAATTAGTGTTTTCTCAGTCTTAAGCAAGAATTGTGAAAATTTTTAAATTTTTCTAGAGATTTTATGAATTCGAGTGATTTTGAAGGATATTCTTAATTTAAGAAGTATAAGATACGTAATGTTGGTGATTTATGACTCTTAGATTCAGTTGCTTGTTAGATTTCACTGTTAATTTTGGATTATTAATCTGTGATTAGAAATTTTAAACATTAATTTAGTCATGATTACACATGTCACATCTAGCTTACACATTAAAGCTTCAGTTCGATATTGAATTGTTAACCTGGTAATCACTAAGCATGGAAGGAACCGGAATTTGTCCATCATGTTCTTTGAAAAAAAAAAGAATATCCAGCTAAAAAATAGTTGTCATCGAAAACGGCTACCCATTAAAGATCTTTAAAAAGGTTGACACAGTGTGAAGTCATCGATGGAAAAAATCAAAAGCTGGAAGAATAAAAAGGCTGAACTGTAAGGCAAGTTTCGGTTTAGGTTTGGCTATTCGGAATGCTTTTATTAATTACCAATGATATCATGAAAGTTGAGAATTGGACCTTTAATTGTGATAAGTCGAGGTTGCACTATACGCCCATGGAACTCAATGCTTAGAATTATTCTAATCGATGGATTAATTGTAACGCCCTAAAATTCGAGGGTCGAGTAGCAACTCAACTCTTGAGTTCCAAAACATCACTTATGCAACATAGATAATGATGATTAAATGTTGTCTGTGTTAGTGCAATAAACATGAGTGAGATTATACTAAAACAGTAATTCATACTCCAGATCAATTGTATAAAGGCAAGCAGAAGACTGAAACTGTATATAATTGTATATAAAAGAAACAAAACCATCTCAATCTCCAGAGTATGAACCCAACTGAGTCACCATATACATGTATCTATTTTACGATCAAAATGTCAAAAGTACAACTAAAGAAGTATACCCTGTAAATCCCGTCGATCCAGGCAGTCTAGGCAAAGCCGCCAGCATACTGCATATACGAGAACTCGTTCTGGTTCTCATCGTAGTCCAGCTCAGCCTCCTGAGTCGTCACCTCATCTGCACCTAAGACAGAGTCTGGTTGGTGTATACAACACCATCCCGTAACGTGGGAGTGAGTAGCTAACTCAGTGGAACAATAAAGTATAGGTTAACATGTTATCGATTCAGTCAAGCAGTAATGATAAAGCAGTACAATCAAACACTCCTAACTACTCTTATTAATGCAAGTATGAATGTAGTCATGATGCATGCCCTCACTGACATACTCCCTCATGCGACACCATCTTACGTTCGCGGCATACTTTCATTCCTCAGTGCTCCACACCTTCCAGGCACATGGCAGTGCGATGATGAGCATGATTACCAAGTTGTTATTAGTCCATTTCAAACAGCAAGATTGAGAAACTAAGGTACCTCCCTTGTATCATTCCCAAACATGATCCATTCTAGGGTCGTCAAACTTAGATAATCTTATACGATAGTGTGGTTCTAGGGCGTTGCAAAGGCTGCCAGGGCTATTACACGCAATTGTTACACCACTCCCCCATTACCTTTTTAATGGTTCATCACTAAATTGATACATGCCTAATTCATACTCTATTCACCGCGGCAAAACTCGTCGCCTCACTGCAAATTCAGAGTATGCTCGAGGTCACTACAAAGGACTCGTCACCAATCAGTGTAGGCCGACAGCTCGAATACAGTGTCCCATACCACCGTATTCGGCTCACGAGTCAAGGTTGTTCACTGGTCAATACAGGGAGGCACGTGGCCCCAGCGTAGACCGATAGCTCGACCACGGTGTCCCATACCACCATGCCCGGCTCATGAGTCTTAGGGGATCGTGGTACCATGTTAATGGGATTTCATTGGTAAGTTTGGCACCCTAAGTTCAAGCAGTAGCGTCCAAACATGGTGAACATACATTAGACATATCGGGTTACTTGACGAGCCTAACTAGCTCGAGCGCATAATCAACTGAACGACATGAAGTGTATAAGCACTTCGCATGGCCTAACCATTGTCATCAACAGAAGTACGACTCGAGTTCGTCAAACACATCCTACGTGGCGAAATGAATCTCAACCACGAACTCAAGTCTGATACCGATTGTCTGGACTATAATCATAGTCCCAAACACAATCAATCCTTATTCAGAGCATGTGGAGTAAGGCATAATAAACAAAGTAATTCAAGCATGTTAATAAACATGTTATAAAGCATGTTACAAAGCACTATATAAACAAGAAATACAAACACATATATTTCCTAGTAAGCGATTAAATTAAACAACCAATCATAGAGGAAATCATATATGTTTCTAAGGTAGTTGAGAATCCCATCTCAACACCTACCTAAAGCCTAATTATCTAAGCACTTACTCTTACAAGCATTTTCACAAACACTTAGAATACACTATTTTAACATACATAGTGTACATTAGCAAAAACATATATTAGGGCGAACCCTTTCGCCAAGCAAGTATTTTACACATATATAATATGTTCATACAGCAAATAATCATGGCAAACATATTTCCAAAATTTATACGTATACGGTATTTTCTACAAATACCTAGAATACACAAACTTCCATATTCTTCGTATTTAATCGAAATGGAAAACAGATAGCACTTTGTACATGTGCAATTGCATGCAGATCATGAATCTATCATTATCTGACATTGAAAGCGTTAAAAACCATAACCTATACACCTAAAGTCTGCACTTTTTGTCGTAGAATCGTAACGAATCCGATAGGTTTGCTAAGCTTTCATATTCGGCAGTTTGGTAACCTATAGAATGAAATAGGTTAGCTATTTCATAACCTACAACCATTACAACCCCAAAACAGATTAGGGTTAGGGTTACTTACCTAAAAATGAAGTCGGAATCGCCGGGAAAGCGACTAGATTTGAGTGGTTAAGCTTGTAGAGCGGCAGGGAAAGTAGTAGGGAGGTTCTCCCACTTCTCTCACACTTTCTCTCTCTTTTCTCACTTCTCTCTCCTAGGGTTTCTCTCAAATTCGTATGGCTGAATGAGAGAGGGTTTTAAGGTCCTTATATAGCCTAAAAACACACCAAAACAGACTTAAGGTCAAGGTATACTTAGGTTATAACCAAAGTGAGTCAGTTTCAGCTCAACGGAGGACTTCTGACGGCCCCCCTTGAGCCAAAGGTCGGACTTAAGCTCATAGACTTTGGATCTAGGTGGAGTTAAGTTTTCATTTCAGTCGGATTCCCAGATCACACGTGGCGGACCAGTTTCAGTTCAACAGTCAGTGAAACTCGATCAGAGATTTTAAGTACACTGCCATGTATATGAAATTTTTCCTGATCTGAGGGTGTATTTGGGTCAGATTCTGACGTTCTGGTTGCTTACAAATTGTCCGCAAGTAATAAGTCTCAGATTACTATTTGAGATTTTTATTTATAAAGAAAACCAAGTGTTCTCACACTCCTCGCTCCGGACTCAAGCGAACAGCCGTGGTACACAATCTGGATTTGATCTCCGAGATGGTCATCAAGTCCAGCGAGGTGGTCCTAAGTCTATAACTTCATATTATTCAGACTCCCGATGCATGGTCCAGATCTGATACGGAGTTTCAATGTGCTCCCGAGAGCAGTCGGGTAATGAGTTTGATCCTAGATTTTAGGATAACCTAGCATCAATGATTCTACAAGTTTTGGGTCTTGCAGATTGCATTGAAAGTGATTCTAGCGGATTTCATGGCTAATCTAGTTTAGCACTTAGTTAACTTTGTCAAATTTCTAAAGGATTTGATCCTAAGCGATTTCTGCCTGAGGTGGTACTCGGGCCATTGTACGGAATTTTTCGAGTTGTTACATTAATACTTTGAACTTGACCATGAAGTTTACCGTGCACTTGAGTTTAGGAGAAACTAATGCTTAACATTAATGCATCTTAGAATTCTAGTATCTAGATTGTTTTCTCAAAAATCACTCGAGTTTATAGAAATTGTCCTGTAATTCTTAAAATATTTTTCACATACTTTGCTCGGGACTAGCAAAATGCCAGTTAGGGATTGTGTTGAGGGTCAAATATTGCATATTAGACCCTAGTTATTGCTTGGTTTTACGAACATGATAATGCTTAAACATTCCATTTTAATCATGTTTTTGTTGCAAGGTGAATTTAAGAGCTTGGACTGAAAAATAGTGTTAAAAACATGGATTTGATGCTCAAGAATCACCAATGTAAGGGACGGATCTTAGGGAACCGAGATCGAAGAATTCACACACCAAAGATCCGAGAAAATCAAGTGATTGAAGAAAAAGAGGTCTGAAAATCGTCCTGAATACAAGATCATAGGGTTCCCACCATCTATTTGGGTCGAAACTTTATATCTGGCCTGACGATCCTAAATTAACTACACACGTCGAAATTTAGCTGGATCTTTGTGAAAGTGGCTTAACGGACCGATCAGCCACTAAATCACTGATTTGGGGCCCACCAATATCTAGATATGCTTCAATTTTGGTCTCAACCCCTCAAATTAGACGACAAAATGGATGGACGGAGCGGATTTCACATGAACATCACAATGGACCCCATGTACACCGGCGAGTGTGCACAGTCAGTGCACACCTGCACCGTACCGGATCAGGGATCCAGTCAAAGGGTCATTGACCCAATCTGGATCGCGTTTACGCACAGGCAATGGACGTCAGTCCGCTATGACATGTAGTGGGCCTCCACCATCATCCTGATAGACGATCTAAACCG
Organism: Magnolia changhungtana; assembly: GCA_030180095.1. Taxonomy (NCBI): domain Eukaryota; kingdom Viridiplantae; phylum Streptophyta; class Magnoliopsida; order Magnoliales; family Magnoliaceae; genus Magnolia; species Magnolia changhungtana. The sequence goes on from JASAUF010000591.1 coordinate 8,265,061, forward strand.
TTCATTATATTCAGGGGGTGGGGCCAACCGTACCCATGAAGTCCTTTTGCTCCCATGCACATGTACATAGGCAGATCACCATCAAATGCAGGATGAACGGCAATATGATTTGATACAGTGTGCCGCACCAAAACTCGATCAAAACCACCCATTTCCGACCAAAATCTCGTCAAGAATCCAATGAACGGGGTGAATTTCTCTGAAAACATCACCGTGGGGCCCACCGAGCATCTCAATGCAAGGACGTTCTCCAATTACGCACGTCTGGATGGCGTTTCCACTGTGGCCGATTGCGTGATCTTGGTCGTGATCAGATGGCCAATCTAGACCGTCCAGAAGTTCAGAAAAGTGGTCATGACCCTAACTAAGAAGTCACATCCCAATCTTGGATGATTGACCATCCAAAACTATCCTCCAAACGCAACTCAGAAGGCATTTTTCGCGGCTACGCAAGACTTATGCATGCTGCCTTCTCTCCTTATGCAACCGACTTCTCTCACCACAGCTAACCTATGTATTTTCTATATAAGGGAGAGAGAGCATGGAGAGAAAATCATTCAAGGATGTGAGCAAGGAGCGTGGGAAGAGAGAGAGAGAGAGAGAGAGAGAGAGAGAGAGAGAGAGAGCGGCCGACATTGAGTCTCCTTCTTCCTTCTTTGGTTTCTTCTTTCCTTTAATGTTTTTCTGAGATTATAGGTTGATCATGTCTATGATTGGCTAAACCTGTTAGCTAGGGCTAAGAGGTGAAGCTTGTAGCGTGATGGGATGCTTTCTATGCTTTTGATTCATGTTACATGAACTGACTTTGATTTTGGTTTGACTATAAGGAATAGTCATAGTTTTTAATGGTTTGTTGTGACTTAAATTATAATAGATCTGCGATAGCTTTGAGTATGCTCTTTTCATTATAAGGATTGTGAACTTGGGAACCTGTTGTTCACCATCATCTCATGGACATGGGTAGATGATGGAATCCTTTCTAACGTCCATAATTCTCTTAGATTGGTTGTGGATTAGTTAAATTATGTTGTTTGCTTTGTCTCATAGGCATGGTTTTGTGATTGAATCAATTCTAATTCTCATACCTATCATTCATTGAAAACTAGATCAAAGGAAGTTCAGATGTGAATTTTACTGAATTATCTTCCAACTAGATGAAGATAGGACTCTAAATCCAGTTGCGTTTATGAATCAAGCATAGATCTCCCAGATCTCTACAAGTGGATCCTTGGAAACCCTAGTTTCCCACCTTTGAATTTTACAAGTTTTAGTTTAATAATTCACCATTATTCTCTTATATTCACTTGATTTAGATTACATCTTTTTCTAGTTCTAGTTCTAATTACTTTCAGATTACGTACGAGGTTCAGTCCCTAAGGATTCGACCTCGGTCTTACTGAGATTATTACTACATCGCGACCCTACACTTGGGGTTGTGAACAAACAGGCAACCGTTTTAAGTAAAGCTTCAATACCTTTATACTTGATGGTAGAGGTTTTGTCTCATTAAGGGGCAACTGTTCAAATTGTGGCCTCCACCGATTAGTTTCAAGTAGCGATGCTGAATCAAGCAACGCGTCCATCTCCCTAATCATCTCATCATCCAAATCAGGGGTGTGGGCCAAGCACGTCTCTAGAACATCAGAGTAAAGAGTCAAGAGGGCTCTTTCTTCCATGAATGAATTAATCAAGTTAATTTCGTCGGCATCGTCAACTTCCTCGGGTTGTTTGCACATGTTAAAGATATTCAGCTCTAATGTCATGTTCCCGAAAGTCAATTTCATAATTTCATTCCCACAATTGCTTATGGCATTTGATGTAGCTAGGAATGGACGGCCTAAGATGACTAGAATCTGAATGCTTGTGTCCATGATGGGTTGTGTATTTAAGACGATAAAATCTACTAGATAGTAGAATTTGTCAACTTAGATTACCAAGTCTTCAATCATTCCTCTCGGTATACAAACCGAATGATTAGCAAGTTATAAAGTAGTCCAGGTGGGTTTTAATTCACTTAGATTATATAAGAGACAGTTGGGCTACCTGGATCCTTGTAATTTTATGGCACATCTTACTTTAGGATGACACTCACTTTTTCGGTTAGAAAAATTTTCTTTTCAATACTTTGTCATCTTTTGGCCGTGCAAAGGTCTTTTAAGAACTTAGCATACGAGGGTATTTGTTTGGTGGTATCCAAAAGAGGAATATTGACCTTCACCTATTTTAGGACCTCTAAAATATCCCGAGTGTTAGACGGAGATTTTGGCGCAATCAATCGTTAGATGAATGGCATAATCAGCTAGTATGCTTTTTCTGATTCTTTCTCTTATGGAGTAATGCTGGGTCTATCATCTCTCTCAGCTTCTTTCGAGTCATTAGGCATTTTATCCCTCGTCGACATGGTCTTATCAATTGTCTTTCCACTTCTAAGAGTGGTGATGGACTTGGCATGCTCCATGTGTTGATTTGAATAGCTTGGGTCACTTATCTCGCATTGTTGTTTTGGTTAGGAAGAGGTTAGGCTGGAAGTGTCCCTTTCTGCCTAACGGTTAGTTGTGACTCAATTCTTTGAATGGACAATGCAAACACCCCTAAGGTTATTTTGATATCCTGGAATGCTTGTAGTGTATTTTGGTTGAATTGGTCTTAATTTTCCATGAATTTCTGAACTGTGTTCTCTTGAGGCCTCCTTTGTTTTAGAAGTTGAATAAGGGCCTCTTGAGAAGTAGTCATTTGTCCATTCCTTCAACTAAAGTTCGGATGGTTCCTCCAACTGGGAATGTATGTATTTGAGAAGGGTCCATTGAATGGTTGTTATTAGTTGTTCATGGTATTTGATTGCTCATGCAACAACTCTTGAAACGTAGGAATTGTGGGACATTCCTATGTTAAGTGTATGTTGCTAGCACAAATACCACAAGAAACTTCCACGACCTCGTCTAGTTTGACTATTTCTACCTTCTTAAGTTTCATGGCCTTGACTTTCCTCATGAGATTGCCCACCTTAGCACTCATTTCATCATCTTCCCTTAAGACATACATTCCTCCCTTTTCCCTTGATTGAGCTGGCTTAGAAGTGGTGGGCCTTGAGGAGGTGTCCCATGATTGTACGTTTTTAATAAGTATGTCAAAGTAATCCCACGCATCATCAGCCTCCTTGTTCATGAATTCTCCATTACACATCATTTTTACAAACAGATGCATGGGCAAAGTCAATTCATCATAGAAAAAGCTTATTAGCCACCATGTTTCATAGCCATGATGTGGACACGAATTCAAGAGATCCTTGAATCTTTCCCCACATTGGAAGAAAGGTTCTTCCTCTTTTTGGGTAAAATTCATGATCGCCCTCCTTAAGCTATTTGTCTTATGCACCGAGAAAAACTTTTTAAAGAACTCCCGGGTCATCTCAGCCCATGTTCCGATGGATCACGGCCTTAAGGAGTGGAGCCACAACTTACCATTTTCTTTCAAGGAGAATGGAAACAATTTCCATCTTAGAGTGTCTTCAGAAACATTGTTAAACTGTAGGGTAGCGATGATCTTGTCAAATTCTTTGAAGTGCAAGTATGGACTTTTAGAGTTTAACCCATGAAACTTAGGAAGGAGTTGTATCACTTCCATCTTGAAATCCACGTTTCCTGCATTGTGTGGTGGAAAGAAAGTAAAACACTCACTTAAAGATATGCTTAAGGTGTTTTATGATGTCACTATCTTTAAGGTGATATTCACACCCTACTAGTGGTTAAACCAGTTCACAAAAGTGTAACGTCTTAGATTTTTGCCAACTTGGGAGTTGGACATCCTTAGGCATTACATCTGATTTCTCAACTTGAGTGTATGTACATATGTGTATTTACACATGTTTGGGACTTAAAGAAGTGATATTGGATCCACCAAAACCGTCTGAATAAATGAAATTTAAGAATTTTAGGGAACATATACAGCAAGGTTCGGTTGAACTGAGTGGGACTCGGTTGCACCGAGCAAGTTGGGACAACAATGTTCGGTTCCACCAAGTAAACATAGAGCAACCGAGCAAATATGGATAACAGGGTTTGGTTGCACCAAGTGGAACTTGGTTGAACCAAGTAAATTTGGACAGCAGGGTTCGGTTGAACTGAGTAGCCCTGTACAGTAATGTACAACTATGTACAGAATTGACAATTTCAATACATTAACTTCAAAAGTACATACTCCTTCAATATAACTCCAATTGATTCAAAAGTCAAATTGGAGATTGATGAGTCTAGTTTCATGAAAAAATAAATAAATAAATAAATAACTTAAAAGAGGTTAATTTTAGGGCGTTTTGGAAACTATACCAAAATCATTAGTTTCAGGCAGCTGGTACTTCCGAAAATTTTAGAATTTTTATAGAACTCGAAATGGAATGAAATTTGGTAGGGTTAAATTATACTTAATGATGAATTATTTAAAAAATTATAAAAATAATCTACTTATTAAAAGTACTAAAAACATTACAAGCAATAAACCTATTGAAACTGAAAAATTTATCCAATTGCACGTTGTCGATAGACCACACATATGTTTTTCATCTTAGAGCTTTTGTATTTTGTGTCTTTTTAAGAATTAATTCTAATCATACTAGGAATCATCCTATATAATTAAATTAGTATTTTCTATTTTTGATATATTTTACTAATTCGAATAGTTTCTAGTATAGTTGAATTAGGGTTCTTGATTAGGGTAGCTAGAGACGAATCATTATTTCCTCTAATTATGAATAGGCCATGCTATGAATTTAGATTATCTAAACTTTAGTTGTCGTATTCAAGAAATATTGCCGTTGAGTTCATTTCAGAAATTCTCTGATTAACCAATCAAGCCCTAAACCGCTTATTAGTGGGCCACTAAACTCGAGACTATAGAAAGACGTTCGTCTTAGTGGGCTTGACATCCATCGCAGAACATCGAGCTGAGATTGCATCTCGAATCACTCAACTTGGACTCGCTAGGCTAGTGCATGAGATGTGTGAATATTTCTAAAATTAATCAGGAACTTGAGTTAATTGTCTGTATCCGGTCATTGCCAAAGTTGTGGCTTTTAAACCATTATATGATATCCAAATTTAGGAAACCAATCGAATTATTACCCTTCTCACATTTGTATAGTTGTAGACTTGATTGATGCTTGGTGACCATCGATCTGGGTTAGGGCCTTCCTAGTTGATCGGCATGTCCGATCAACAGACAGTTGTGTCCACACATAGATTGTCTACTGGGACACTTATTTCATGACTTAGAATGACTTGTACACCTCTCAATAGGTCTCATTGGTTGGAAACAACTCCCTATACGATTAGTATAATGAATAAAGGGTCATTAGGGCCATTTTCACCACTTTTGGCTCTATAAAAGGGCCTCATTTGGACGACTCCTCTCCCCATACAATTTTTTCCTAAGCTAAGGAGAGAAAGAGAGAGAAGGGAGAAATGGTGGAGCCTGATGTTAGATCTCGTCGTCTGATCGTCGTGCTCGTTAGATCTTGTAAGATCTCGCATTTGTGCCCAATTTCAAGATTTCCATGGCCAAAATCCGATGATTTTGGTATAGATTCTTCACCCCTTACTAGGTAAGAGGTTTCTTAGTTGTCTTTCTATCTCTCTCTCTTTCTTTTTTTCTTACATTTTGAGCCATTAGGGTTAGAAACCCCCATTTATTTCCTTCATTCTTTGTAAACCCTAATGTTAGGGTTGAGTATGTTTGGGTTTTGAGTCCCGATTATTGATTGGGGTGGTCCATACTCTTGCAAGAGTTATAATCCAGCTCGGCTCCGTTAGGGTTTCGATTATGCACCGATTTTGGGACTTGATCCATCAAATCGAATTGAGGGATCATTCTAATCGAGTTAGTTAAGCCATAATTCGCTATTTAATATTTAATTAGTATTAAATACATATCATTAACGATAATCTTATACTTTTAATTTAGGTTTGGGTGCTTTCCTCAAATTCTCAACGCTAAGGCCACATCTGAATCGATGATTTCGATTCTAAGGTGAAGATCTACCCTGAAGTTTGTACGTGGCATTTTAGAATAACTAAATGTGTTTATTTGTTATTTGGTTGATAACATGTTTGATGAAATGCTTGAATGACATAAAACTTTTAATATTAAAATTCTTCGATTTCGAACGCTAAAGAATGTTAATATGATTAAATTGTGCTGTTGTGGTGGATCTAACTTCGTAAATTATTTAAATATGCAAATAGCCCACTTTAGGGACACTATCAAAAACTTATACGGCCAACCGAAGTTGAACATGGACGATCGACAGTAGTTAGAATTACATGAGATGATTTACACCCAATGCCGATTTGCTCTGGATCTTCCATAGTCGATCACATCAGTCTATTGCAAGCTCGATCATTCTTATGCTAGTGACTATATAACATTTAATAGAATTTGGGATACCACAATTACCATTAATTTAGTCTACTTATAAACATTAGTGCATTACAATCCAATAAAGACTTATAAGCCGAGCATGGAGGTATGGGACACTGTGTTTGAGCTGTCGGCCACCGCTAGCGAACAAGATATGACATAGTGACCAGTGAACACTGATAAATGTGATAGAATGTTGTTTAAATGGTCCCCATTAAATTACCTGACCGATAGTTCTGTGCTAGAGTACCGTTCAAACGATCGAGTATAAATGGAATTGGGTGACGAGCCATTTCCTTTGTATTGATTTAGTTTTCAGTGACAAGCCTGCACCTCTGAATTGATTGTTCACACTCGATGTTGGGTGACAACCCGTACCATGTTGATGCCTTAATTTAGATCAAGGGATACTGGTGAGGAGCTGTCATGTGCCACAACGAGCCACGTGATCCGGATAATGACGCGTAATATAGCAACAGTATCATATTTTCGTTAACCTGCTATATGAACTGAGACTAATAATCACTTGGCTAATCATGCATACTCTAAGATATGTTGTGATTTGACGTTGGAGTCGCTTATGAGGGAGTGTTGACATTTGCGAAATAGGCATTGAAGTCGCTTGTGAGGGAGTGTTGGATTGTAAGGAGCATGCATCATTTCATCATAGCATTAATATACTTAAAAACTATATTAGAAAATTGTTTGTTTGTTATGTCATCATTACTTGCGCTTGGTTGAATTGGTAATATGTATAACTTGATTAGTAGTAAGTTAAGGGTAACATGCTTAAGTTTATTACATGTATGAATATGTATTTGTTGTGAACCTACTAATCACTAAAATGTCTCAACTAACAATCTTGAGTATATTTCTTCACTATGTTGGCTTTTGACGCCTCTTATTTGGCATATGCAGATAACTCGGGAATATGACTAGTCGGTGGTACCCTCGAGGCACCTAGTAGATCTCTAGCTTCTTTCCGTTTGGTAGTTGTTCTCTAGTTCCTATTGTAATTATCGTTATTTGTATAATTCTCACATTGGTGGTCATACTTTTGGAACTGTAACTTTTAGGTGTTAGCCCTATGTTTTTGGATTTTGCTATCTCTACCTTGCTTTAGTTCTACTAAGTTGAAATGCATTATTATGATTATTTGTGTGTGAAATGAATGTGAATCTGAATGGGGACGTATGTGCATTTTATTAAGTTAACACTTTGGAACTCGGGATCGGAGTCTATATACTCAGATGCCAATTTTTGGGGCGTTACAAAAAGTATTATAGCAATCTGCCTCAAGGATATAATAAGTATCTTCTCTAAAACTGAAGAAATGTGGGCTTCGGCCTCCAAAATTGAAAATCCACACCCCAACACACTTTTGTAGCATACACCATTGGCTTCTATGATGTTACAATTTATCTACTAATTTTTTAATTTTTTGCAATTTACCCCTTGGAAAATCTGCAACTATCTAAGGAAAAAAAAAAAAAAAAAACCCAAAATAGAAAATGAGGAAGGAGATAAGATTGTTCGAGCTGTTGTAAATCGGATTAACCCAAAAATGAATTTTTATAGAGTCACAAGGGTCACTTTGAGTGCTTTTCATGAAAAGACGTACTCTTCCACGATGTCTTTTTATTAATGACATATCTTCACCACCATTAATAGCAACATTTCACAATTATTTTTAAATTAAAAAATATTTCATTCACCCGGAGACATTTTAATTGTCACCAACAAATACCAAACACCACAACCCTTTCTTCTTGTTTTCCTTTTATATTTGAAAAAAAAAAATTTCTCTTCTTTATTTCTTTATTTTGGAAAAGATCCAACATTTTTCACTTTATCCATCCACTAAATGTCAACCGGTCTTATGGTTAAATTACCAAAATAAGAGTTATTATTCATTCATGTTATATCTAAACTACGACTCATAATTTAGACAATTAAATTTGAATTACTTTAATTTGGATAGTTAAATTTAAATTGCTTTTATGCGAGGTTTATAGTTTATAAATGCTCATATTTTCCAGCCAACCTTGGTGATAGATGCCATACCTTGAAACTTTTTTTAATCCTTGATGAGGTATATATTTAATCTCTTCTTACCCATGATTTAAGAAAAAACACTTACTATTCTCACTCTAATAAGGCATTATTTGTCAATCCTAACTACTTGTATTTTAACATAAGACCCATCCGGATATGATCTTAATCATCTGAGGCTATCTTAAATTATTTTAATAACGTGGATTTCATTGTAGGGATAATCATTAGTTGAATTAACCACGTGGAAGACATTGTTAGTCTATCCTAACCATAAGTATTTCCACATGGGGCCCATCCATAGATGATCATAGCCATGTGGCACCTATCGTTCCATTTGTATTTCTATACCTGGCCAATCATGGTCGTTTCTAACCATGTGTATCTCCGCATGGAGGCCATTATTAGATGTGATCAACCTCATTCATCAATACTAAACCCTTGTATTTCCACATGGGATGATCTTAACCATGTGGGGCTCGCTCATCCTTAGTCAATTACAGCCACTTGTATTTTTATATAGGCCTATCATTAGATGACCTTAGCCATGTTGGGTCATCATTAGCTAGTCCTAAGCCAATGCATTTCCACATGCAGCCCACTTGAGACTATCTTAATCACGTCGGGCCCATACTTGGTAGATCCAAACAAATTTGGCACATGCGGGACGGTAAAATTCAGCCATCGATAGTGAACACAAGTGTGTCTATATATATATATATATATATATATATATATATATATATATATATATATATATATATATATATATATATATATATATATACTTGGGAAATGGTTCTATGCGGTCGACCTCACCGGAACTTCTCATGAGGTCGAGCTGTGTGGCCCCACTGTGATGCGTGTTGAACATCAACACCATACATTTGATGGGTCCCTTTAAATTATGGGATATCCCAAAACTCAATCGTATACGGAACTCAGGTGGGCCATAACATCTAAAATCATGTGAAGACATGCCTAAAACATATAAAAGCACTTGGTAGGGCCCACCTAAAATTTGGATGTATCTGAAACTTGGTCTGACCCCTCATCCAAGTGGGACACATATAATGGATGGTTTGGATTTGTGAACTACACCTAGGTGGGCCCAACAAATGATTATAAATGTTTTAATGGGAGGGTAACCGCTCTCAACTTTTGTATGTGGTTTGGCCCACAAAAGTCATATATTAACTTGATTTTTAAGCCCGAGGCACACCATGGAATGGTGCATCTGACTGATGGGGTAGATGTTCGACACGCATCACGTGGGGCCCACAAAACTCAACCTCATGGGAAGTTTCCATGAGCTGGACTGCATAGAACCATTTTCATTTCCATAATATATATATATATATATATATATATATATATATAGAGAGAGAGAGAGAGAGAGAGAGAGAGAGAGAGAGAGAGAGAGAGACTTCGTCTGGTGCACATCATGATGTTTAAGTGAAATCTGTCGTTTAATTGGTAGGATACCTTATTTAATGTTTTTAATGTGTGGCCGGCTGAAGTGGATCTCATCATGATGTTTAAGTGAAATCTGTCCTAATCAACAAGTGCATCACCCCATCTTAATCATATGATTCAAAAACCAGCTTGGTTCAAGATTCAAGTAGGCAATAGCAAAAGAAACAGTTGTAGAGAAATGCCCACCCTTAATTTTTACATGGCCCACCAAGATGCTTATAAGAATTCTACTTCAACCATTAGATGCATCATCCAAAATTAGATATAGCGTCAACCACAGAGGCTAAAACAGGATTTAGGTGGGGGGCACACTAAATGAGGGGAGATGTCCACCTTAACTATTTTTAGCACCTATATTAATGATTATATGAAACCTACTCCAAACCATTTTATGCCCCCCAAAATGTAGGCCTATATCACAAAATTCAGCCTTATCAATGATTCAAGTGCGCCACATAAACGGAAACAGTTTTAATGGTGGGAGTCCCCCTTTGCACTATTTCCACTTGTGCACCTGAATTACGGATAGGGCTGATATTTGGGACTAAAGCCGGCCGTCCACGTGCACATTATAATAGGCCCACCTGTGCCAGTCAATCCAAGAGACTTTAAATTGCTTAATTAGGAAACCGGTGGGCTATATGTGTGTACACAAACATACTAAGTTACAAAATTTCGTGTGAAAATTGAGAAAAATTGAGATTGGTTGCCAAAAAACAAACAAACAAACAAAATAGAAACAAATTTTCATCATGTATTTATTTATTGTAGGAACAAACGGGGCAAATAGTGCTTCATTTCTACTTATTTTTACAAAATCGTTATTATGAAGTAAATTGATTTTTGGCTTTTCCATTTCATACCCACACATTGACCTCTTGCCGGCCCTAATAGTGAGAGACCCAATTCTTTTTGGGATAGACTATTATGTTAGCTCAGCGCCATTTAAAAAGTGGTGGTGACTTTTCAACCGTCCAAATGGCATGGTGGTATGGCAATTCAGACGGTCCTAATCTTTACCCGAACTTAGAGCGGAGAATAACCAGAAAATTACACTGAAAAAATAATAATAATCATCTGATTTTTCCCTTCATATTTGAAGCATTTTAGCCATCTATTTGATAGTTATTAATTGGATTTGGATTGTCAGCATTGCTTGATCATTATGATTTTAGAGATAATCCCCACAATTTGGATTGGTCAGGATAGCTCTACCACATGTGAGAGAATAAAAACAAAAAGTCAACAAAATAAAATATTCCTTTGCATATATGATTATTAAATCAGCGGACACCAATATACAGTACATATGATTATTAATCAACAGCCTGTCTACAAATCCATCGTGCTTGAGGAAGCCTTGCCAGATTGGGCACGTCTGGGACTCAATTGGTTGTATATACAAATAATCTGGACCGTCCATCTAATGGGCCCTGCAGTGGACCAGCAATCTTATAAAAATATCACATCGGTCGTATGATATGACCCATCTGATTGAAACCCTTTAAAGTTAAACCCCTAGCTAGGAGCAGAAATGCCTAACGTCCGCTTCCAATCGATACAAATTTTCTACAGTCAACATTTACGGTGTGCCACATCTGACGAACGGTCTGGATTACGTGAAGATACAGCCACATAGGTCTATCATGGTTGGGACCAGGCGACAAATCTTCACAGTAGACGTAGAAAAAATGACTCCAATAATCAAATGGGACCATGTGACGTCTGAAACGTGGGTAGAACATTCACTTACAATCCAAAGGCCTTCAAAAGAAATCATAAACAAATCAGGGTCGTTGGAAGCAACGTGCTAACGACATGTGTACGTCCACGATGCCGACTCACGACCTATCATTGTGTTTGATTCAAGACAGCCAGCCAATACACCAGCATCGTGGCCCATTTGTTTTCTTTTTAAAAAGGAGTTGTATGTACTTCAACTGATGTAGAGGGGTGTGTATGGGAACATTCTCGTGCAACTAGTTGTATGTGGATACTTTGGCACCGCATCGTCTATCTGGACCGTCCATTAGGTCCAGTTCACTCTTCTTAGGCTGTTTTGAAATGATCATACTGATTGAATGTTCAAAGTATCTAGCCAGTGGCATGTGAATTGAATGCGCAGGATTGATTGTGTGTCTGGAACCTGTCGGTTTTCCATGAATTCTGCCAAGTAAATAAAAGAGTAAAGTCTGGATCTAGTGGACGGTCCAGATATTTCAGATGGATTTAAATGTATTGACATGATAGTAGGTACTTTGGAAAGCTTCCATACACCTAGGCCATTGAATCATCTCTCACGCTTTTTTCATGCATTAAGAAATGACGACGATTGCGTGACCTTAAACCTTGTGATTGTTATGGTGTTCCACAAGAGCAATTCAAACTATGTCTTTCTCGTTTTATTTGTACATCTTGAGTAATAATGAGATGATCAAGACCGTCCATATTGTACATCCAACTATATACAGGCAACATTCCAAGAAATAAAATTAAAAGTTTTACTATTGGACATGAATTGTCATGAGATGTGGTTAATGCGGGATGCAGATATCCATGTCATCAACATCATCACCTTGCTTTCTTTTTAGAAAAGGCTTATATATTTTAATGGGGTCAAGATCCAGTCTACTTGGGAAGACGAAATTTATGGCCCACCAGGTTCTGTACAATACACAGTATAGGTGTAATGATCTGAACCATTCATTCATTGTATATTAAATACATGGTCATCAAAAAATCACTTTTTATAAGAAAAAATTAGCATGGTAGGGGCCTCCTTTTATGTTTTTTTTTTTTATTGAATGGCCGAAAACTTAGGTCACCAAAATAAATTTTTAAGATACAGAAATAGGATTTTTAACAAAAATATTCGTGATTTTAAGGTAGAAGAGCGGGAAATATAAGGGTATTTTTGTCTTTATTAGTTTGTTCATACCAATAGAGATCTAACTTGGTAAGGTAAGTTTTGTTCAGTCGACTAAAAAAGGTGTAGGGTATGTCAGGTCTACAGTAAATTACCCTTTTTATAACGAACTGTACGGCACACAGGTAAGAATTTGCATTAGAAAAAATGATTATTTACAATGAGAAGCATGGTACAATCCTCTCGGCATTAAGAACTAATAAAATAATATCTTTAATGATTTCTGTTGTCATTCAGGAGCACTCCAAAACATGTTTCACTCATTCCCTTCGTGCATGTTATCTAATGGTTCAGATGCGACGTCTTATGGTCCAGCTCTCCCTCTGGACGGGCCATGGTGCGAAGATCTTACTGTATTGATTGGACGCGTTACATGTATAGCCTGGATCACTGGTTACTTATCATCCTCTTGAAAATCGACGCAGATTAGCTACTAAATGTCACCACGTTCTGTGAGCCCCACCATGATATATGTGTTGTATCCACACCATTCATCCATTTGTAGAAATCATTTTAGGTTATTATCCAAATAATGAAGCAGATCTAAAGATCAAGTAGATCCCACCACAGAAAACAGTTGGGATTGACTGATTACTATTAAAAACTTCTCTGGGCTATTAAAGTTTTCGATCAAGCTAATATATATGGTTACCTTTATTCCATGTCTGTATTAACTTATAAATAAGTTGGATGTCAAATAAACTTCATCGTGGGTCTTAGGAAATTTTCAACAGTAGAGTCACTGTGCCTACTCTTTTCTGTGGTGGGTCCACTTTAAATTTCATTCTTTGGCTCATCCCTTGAAATATCTCTACAAATGGATAGATGGTGTGGATACATACAACACATACATCATGGTGGGCCCAAAGAGTATAGCGACGTCAATTCAGTAGCGAGACTCGTTACTGTCAGTTAGTAATCCGCGTCCTTTGAAAATGGTGGTAATCAATCTTATGTACACGTGGCATTCATGTACGTGTATACGCAGTCCGTATGGTGCGGAGAATCTGGCCAACCAAACATAATTGCTCATTTGGCTGTTAAACGACGCTACTTGCCTGGAGCTGATTAAGTTGGAGGGTAGCGAGACATGCTGCTGAAGTTACCTCACCAAGATCCGTGAGCCCCACTATGATGTATGTATTGTATCCACACCGCCCATTCGTTTGGAAAGATCATTTCAATTCACGAACTAAAGAATTAGGAAGATCCAAATCTCGAGTAGACCCACCACAGAAAACAGTGGGGATTGAATGCCTACCATTAAAAATTTCTAAGGACCACGAAAGTTTTCGATCAGGCTGATATTTGTGTTTTCCCCTTGTCTATGTCTGTGTTAACTTATAAATCCGTTGGATCTCAAATAAATATTTTAGTGGGCCTCGGGAAGGTTTCAACAGTGAGCTTCACTCTCCCCACTGTTTTCTGTGGTACGGTTCAACGCTACGTGGATTCCCTATTGACTCGGTAGATGTGGGGCAACCTTGATATATTTATCTTATATTTCATTTGTTTTGACCGTTCATTTGAGGGCATGATTCCAAAAATGAAGCAGATCAAGGACTACCTCACAGGAAACAGTAGTGATTGAATACCCACCATTAAAAGTTTCTTGGAACACAGGGAATATTTATATGCCATCCAACTTTTTGACAAGGTGAGACCTGAATGAAAGGCCTACACAACTATTAGCTTGATCCAAAACTTTTTGTGGCCCACAAGAAGTTTTTAATGATTAATCACCATTGTTTCTATGGTGTGGTCCACCTGAGATTTGGATCTCCTTTATTTTTTGGTTTATGTCTTGAAATGCGCTATCAAAACAGATGGACAGCATAGATGTAAGGAACATATGTCGTGGTGGGTCCCATAGTTGGGGATCCACCACTTTCAATGTTATCCTCTCTTTTTTATTATTATCCTAATGTAACAGAATATTGTGACAGATCTAGATTTACTTAATTTGAGATGTGGCTAAATAAACTTAGAAAAAGGCTAGTTAGCATAACTAGTGGCCGTGATAATGGTAAGTCAATGTGGAAATATGATAAGGTAACCATTCATAGTTAAAAAATTGATAGTATAATTTAACTCACGAATAACTTAATTTATAATTATTTGTACGTCTTCAATAGGTATACATACCATTAAATGCTTGCAATAATCATTAAATAGTATTCATTGTCCACCAATCCTAAAAAAAAAAAACAAGAGAGTGTGTTGGTGTAAGAATTTCTACAAGGCGGGCCTAATTGATCAAAGGTTTGTATCTTCCTAAGGGATAGATATGATGATCAGGCATACCGATGGACCTCACTAAAGTTGTGATTAGTCTAAAATCATATAGGGGTGGTGTGCTATAACTTTGTTACACACACAATGTTTTGGTTGGATTAGGAATGCTAAATTAGTGCGTAGCCTAAAGGGAAGGAGTTTCGATGGGTTTCAAACTCCTCACGCTCAATAAGTATAAAAAGAAGATTGAGTCCCCAATCCTACATATATAAAGATATTTTTCCATCCTTATGCTTCTATAAGGGTGTAAGGTACGAAAGACCGAGATAATTGGTTTGTAGTAATGGCATCTCAACTAGGTACGAATTTCAAGTTTAGATTATACTCAATCACCATATCAAATGCATGGTTCGATCCTCTTTCAATATCATAAATTAGTTAACTGCAGCTAGTATCAGAAGCGATTGTGCATCGGCTATGGTGGATCAGTACAAATTGTTAATTCTATTCAGGAATCCTTAGGGCTGGACCTGTGCGTTCCTTTTTGGCCATTGCGCATGATTATGCACCCCTTTCCAGCATCTAGCGATGACAGCGGCATGAACCTTCGTTGTTGCTAGGGTTTTTTAAAAAAAAAATATGTCATCGAGCTATTGCCGAAAACTGCATCTAAAACCATCTATTAAATGAATTGTGGACAATCAGGGATACATCTAAAACTATTAGTTGTTTAGTTCATTGGTTCTGCCGCACAGACCCACCATTAACGACTGCTTTAGGGTCCAATTTCTGACCCTTTCGGCATTGCTAGAATATTTGTCAAAACTCATCGCCAATTTGTCGATCAAAGTTTTTTTTTTTTTTTTTTTAAAAAAACTAGGGTTTTGAAACGCTATTTGGGTGTGGCTTTTACCCCAACCCTATTGCTGACATCCGAAACCATCAAAATTCATGGGTTTGGGTAGCTAAGATGGCCATGATGGACGGAGGATTTCCTCATCGCCGGAAGTTCGAAGCAGTCATTAATGGGAACCTTTTGTAAGGGATCTGAGATGGGCTTAGCTGTTTTTGAGATTCCACCTCATAGTTGTCGAATCTAGCTGTTATCTGTCTCTGAAATTTGTCTCCTCAGCATACCTATTTCATGTTGGTATTGCTAGATTTATTAGGGGCAAAGGTAGAATCGCATTCCTTTGGATATTCCTTTTCTTGCTATGTGTGGTGGTCGGACTCCATGGTCAATGGTGTTCGACCATAGTTTTTGGGGATTTCTTCTGTGGTTGATGGTTGATGATGTCATTCTTTCCAACGACATCAGTGGCGACATTAGCTGTTCTAAAGAAGCAGCCCATCCATTCCATTGTTGGCCATCCATCATGTGGAAGTTGTGAGAGAGAGAGAGAGGGTAGCGGCGACTATAGGCAATGGTTAGGGTTCCAAGTTTCCTTTGAAACCCCTTTTGTTCGAATGAGAGGACGCCACCTTCACTGCTTGATGTAGAGTGGGTCGCGGACAATTTCATGGCCAAGATGGATTAGAAAAGGCCCGGTCGACGACAAAAGTGATCCGGACCGTCAGACCTTAAATCGAGCGTATCTCGCAATTCAGAATGAGTTATCAGACATAAAATATATGATTTTGGGGTAGAACGAGCTACTTTAGCCACCCAACCTTGCTATGTCAGGTTACATAAGCCGGATTTGTGAAATACCACTAGATCGATGGTCGTTTCCCTATTTTAATTCTGTTTTTACTATAAATAGTAAGTTTTAGTTTGATTATAACTCTTCCTCCATTGGGCTTTAGGAGTCATCCAACGTGAAAAGTTCTTAGAATAATTAGGAGAACAGCGTGGTGAAGCCAAATAGGACACTATTTTTGGCCAAAAACCTTGCGCACTAGTAGACATCACGACCATCTATAAATAGTAAGTTTGTTATTTATAGTAAGTTGCGAATTCTAGGAGTTTTAGTTGTAGTTTGATTCTAAGATTTCTTCCATTGCTTAGTATCCCTATTTAGAGGGTTATGAACTCGTTTATTTCATTCATCAATCAGGTTACGAATTTTATAGAATTTATTTCTATTTTCTTGCTTTCTTTTCTCGTGGATTCAAGAAGTCTCTGTGAGGAGTCCAGATAAGCTCCGTGGATTCGGAGTAGTATTCCTTGAGGTAGACAGTGATCGACCTCATCACATTCATCCCTATGTCAATTGGTATCAGAGCAAGGACTCCCCTCGGGTCGATGGCAAACAACGAAGGTATGAACTAAAATCCTGAGGACGATAATATAAGGATTTGTTATCTTTCGGAAAGAATGGAAGCTTTCCATCGATAGAGTCAGTTGACCATGCAAGGGTTGCAGGCAACCCTCGACCATCTTGTGGATGTGTTACTTCCGCCCTGAGCCCTGAGCGATGCACCACCGCCTGTGTTGGTCCACCGCCTGTAGTTGTTGTACGACACAACCCCGATTTCTGTAGAGCACTACTAGCGGTAAATCGTAGGGCTACACCAAGTGATTCAAGTTCTAGCGACGATGAAGGCTTTGCCCGACGATTAATCCATGGAGGCGATCATCTAGATCGTGTTAAAAGAGACTATCAAGGTAAGGCTGAACTTCCTAGTTTTAACGGTCTATTACGTATAGAAGATTTCCTTGACTGGCTAGCCAAAGTAGAACAATATTTTGATTACATGGACATGTAAGAGCATAAAAAGGTAAAATTAGTAGAGTTTAAATTAAAATCTGGTGCTTCTGCATGGTGGGAGCAATTATAGCTCTCACGTGCCCAACAGAATAAGGCGCCCATCTCATCATGGTCAGGGATGAGGCGCCTTCTTCGTTCACGATTCCTTCCTAGTGATTATGAGCAGGTACTATTTTAGAAATACCAAAGCTGCCAACAAGGGAATCAAACCGTCACCGACTACACTAAAGAATTCTAGCGGCTGGCAACGTGAAACGGCCGGTTAGAAATAAAATCTTAGAAGGGAGCACGATTTATAGGTGGGTTATGACCGACGATTCAGGACTGAGTTCAGATGCACCCAATCGGGACAGTGAATGAAGCAGTTCAATTGTCAGGTAGGGTAGAAAAGCAACTTGCAAGAGTTACTGCTCGGCCCTATCCTTCAACTCGACCCCCCATAATGGGTCCCACGCAGGATCCAGTGCTGGCACAAGAAAAAAACCCAGTAGGAGAATGTCCTCAACCTCCTGCAACCGCAAACTGTGATATAGGGAGCGACTCATCTAAGCCTCAATGTGTAGCACCCACAATAGTGGGCTTGAATAGTATTTCAAATCCTTATATTCAGCCAAGGTCAAATATTTGTCTCTGCGGTGGCCAACTGGGCTACTTATCAAACACCTATCCTCAACGTCCCACTGCACACTTGACCATAAATGAAGGAGGCACTAAAGGTAAGGCTGCAGAAGAAGACCATGACTTTGATGAACATGAATAAGACACTGAGGAAGGAGCAGATGACGATGAATGGACGAGCGAGAATCATGGAGAATCTCTAGTTGTGAGACGATTACTATACACCCCACGGAAGGAATTAAATCCGCAGCGACATAATATATTCCACACGCGGTGCATCGTCAACGACAAAGTCTGTGATGTAATCGTAGACAGTGGTAGTAGTGAAAACATCGTCTCAAGAGTGATGGTGGACAAGTTATAACTACTAATGACAAAACATCCTTCCCCGTACTCAATTGGCCGAATAAAAAAGGTGAACGAAACAAGGTAACTGAACAATGCATTGTCTCATTTTCAATTGGAAAAAAGTATAAGGATCAAATACTTTGTGACGTGGTCAACATAGAAGCATGCCATATGTTACTCGGTCAACTATGGAAATCAGATCGTGATGCAACCCACAAGGGATGAGACAATATTTACGTCTTCGTCAAGGATAGTTGAAAAATAATTCTTGTCCCTATGGCACCAGAGAACCACCCTAAAGCCTCTAAAGTGGAGGGAAGTTTCCTCCTGACCATTCGGGATTTCATGGAGGAATCCAAGAAAACAGGCGAGGTATATGCTGTAGTGGTGAAGAACGAGAAATCAGAGCCCTCAAACATTCCTTCAAGTTTAATACTATTGCTAAACGAATTCAAAGAAGTCTGGCCTGAAGATTTACTTGATGGATATTCTCCCATGAGGGACATCCAATATCACATAGACCTTGTTCCTGGGGCTAGCCTGCCCAACTGCCCTCATTATCGGATGAGTCTGAAGGAGTGTGAGATACTTCAGGGGTAAGTGGAGGAATTGATCTGTAAGGGTCTTGCGAGAGAAAACATGAGCCCATGTGTCGTACCAGCATTATCAAAGCCAAAAAAAGATAGGAGTTGGCGCATGTGTGTCGACAGTCAGGCAATCAACAAAATTACCATCAAATATCGGTTCCCAATACCACGGTTGGATGATATGCTCGATATGCTAGAATGGACTAAGGTGTTCTCTAAACTAGACCTGAGGAGTGGGTACCATCAGATTCGTATCCAACCTGGTGATGAGTGGAAGACGGCATTCAAGAATAAAGAAGGGTTGTATGAGTGGATGGTCATGCCCTTCGGTCTATCGAACGCATCAAGCACTTTTACGCATTTAATTAATCAAGCGCTAAAACCATTCACTAGTCGATTTGCGGTAGTCTGTTTTGATGACATCTTAATATATAGTCAGGATGAGACAGAGCACATGGAACATCTCATGCAGGTGCTGCAGATCCCACAAGTTACCAAGTTGTACCTTAACTTAAAAAAGTGTAGTTTTTTAACAAACGACATGTTGTTCCTAGGATTTGTTGTAATGTTCACAGGCATCCGTGTGAATGATGAAAAAGTGTGAGCCATTAGGGAATGGCCGATCCCGACAAACATTCATGAAGTGAGGAGATTCCACGGGTTAGCGACCTTTTATCGTCGATTCGTGCAAAATTTTAGCACGATAATCGCACCCATTATAGATTGCTTGAAAAAAGGATCTTTTCAGTGAACCAATGAGGCTGACAAGAGCTTTCATGAAATCAAGCATCGGTTGTCCATAACTCCAGTCTTAGTTCTTCCTAATTTCGATAAGCTATTTGATGTTGAGTGTGACGCTTCATATGTCAGAATTTGAGGAGTATTATCACGGGAAGGCAGGTCGGTACCCCTCTACAGCGAGAAGCTCAGCGAAGCTCGAAAGAAGTGGTCGATGTGTGAGCTCGAGTTGTACGCAGTTGTTCAGGCGCTACGACATTGGTGGCATTATCTAATTCAAAGAGATTTGTTCAGTATACTGACCATCAAGCATTAAAGCTTATTAATAGTCAGACTAGCGTGAATCATATGCATGCTAGATGGGTTACATTTTTGCAGGAATTCATGTTTGTTCTGAAGCACAAGTCAGGGCAACAAAACAAGGTAGCTGATACACTTAGCCATTGTGCATCACTACTGTTTACAATAAGCAATGAGGTAGTTGACTTCGATCATCTTAATGAGTTGTATGTCGAGGACGAGGACTGCAAAAAATCTTGGATGAAGTGCCAAGAAGGTCATCCCAATGACCTACATATACAGGACGATTTCCTCTTCAAAGGGAATTGATTATACATCCCCAAAGTTCTCTGAGGGAGTAGATTATTTAGGAGCTACATGGAGGTGGCCTTGTTAAACACCTTAGGCGAGACAAGATGCGAGCTCTTGTGGAAGAGCGGTATTACTGGCCGTAATTGGTACATGATGTGGGAAAAGCAGTTCAACGTTGTCATGTTTGTTAAACCTCCAAACGGCAATATCTGAATACGGGCCCCTACACCCCATTACCTTTGTTTGACGGTCCTTGGGAGGATTTATTTATGGACTTCGTGCTTGGTCTCCCACAAACATAACGAGGCATGGATTCTGTGTGGTGGTAGATCATTTTCCCAAGATGACACACTTTATCCTATACAAGAAGACCCTCGATACAACACACATGGAAAATCTATTCTTCAGAGAGGTTGTGCGGCTACACGGGGTCCCCAAGACCATTACTTCTGATCATGACACGAAGTTCATTAGCCATTTTTTACGGACTTTGTGGACTCGATTCGATACACGACTTCAATTCAACAACGCCTACCACCCACAAACTGATGGGCAAACTGAGGTTGTGAATCGCACATTGGAAAACCTCCTTCGATATATTTTAGGAGAAAAACTGAAGCAATGAAATTTGGCCTTATCTCAAATAGAGTTTGCATTCAACAACATCGTGAACCACTCGATAGGCAAATCATCGTTTCAGATTATTTATGGACGAGTACCTCACCACACACTTGACTTGGTCCCTCTACCCAACTTCATAGGCATGAGCATTGTAGCAGAACATATGGCAAATAGAATCATGGGCATTCATGCATAGATACAGTCCAAGCTACATGCCTCGAACGAGAAGTACAAAGAGCAAGCGGACAAGTATCGACGACAAAAAAATGTTTGAGGTGGGCGACCACATTATGGTCCATTTGTGCAAAGAAAGATTTTCGACTGGGACATACAACAAATTGAAGAATAAGAAGATTGGACTGGTACCAATCATCCAAAAATTCAATGACATTACTTACATTGTTGATCTTCCAGATGACATGGTGATCTCATGAATTTTCAATGTCGCGGACCTAATCGAGTATCATGAACCAAACAGGACAAGAACTCGAGGAAGATTTCTTTTGAAGTGTAGGGGACTACTGTAAAGTAGGTCACAGACAATTTCATGGCCAAGATGGATCAGAAAAGGCCCAGTCGACGACATGAGTGATCTGGACCATCAGACCTTAAATCGGGCATATCTCGCAATCCGGAATGAGTTATCGGACATAAAATATATGATTTTGGGGTAAAATGAGCTACTTTAGCTACTTAACCCTGTTATGTTGGGTTTCGCAAGCTAGATTTGTGAAATACCACCAAATTGATGATCGTTTCCCTATTTTAATTCTTTTTTTACTACAAATAGTAAGTTTTAGTTTGATTATAACTCGTTCTTAGTTGGGCTTTAAAAGTTGCATCCAACGTGAAAAGTGCTTAGAATAATTAGGAGAACAGTTTGATGAAGCCAAATAGGACACTTACTAATTTTGGCCGAAAACCTTGCGCACTAGTAGACATCCCGACCATCTATAAATAGTTTATTATATATAATAAGTTGTGAATTCTAGGAGTTTTAATTGTAGTTTGATTCTAAAATTTCTTCCATTGCTTAGTATCCCTATTTAAAGGGTTATGAACTCGTTTATTTCATTCATCAATCAAGTTATGAATTTTGTAGAATTTATTTCTATTTTCTTGCTTACTTTTCTCGTGGATTCGAGAAGTCTTTGTGAGGAGTCCAGAGAAGCTCCATGGATTCGGAGTAGTATTCCTTGAGGAAGACGATGATTAACCTCATGACGTTCATCCCTGCGTCACTGTTGATATGTTATTAAGATAGGGAGTGCGTCCGGCTTGCGGGCCTTGTGCCCAGACTTAGTCCAACATTTTATTTTATTTTTTTTATTTGGGTTTTAAGCCCAACTGTGAGCCTATCTGACTGTGCATCTGTTGGCCCTTTATGGGGATGTTTCACTCGGCTTTGGGGCTATTTTTAGGCCTGTTGGCATGTCTAAACCCCTTGTTGTTACATACCCTTTAAGGTTTAGTTATGGGCCTCATTTAATTGAGTTTAAGCCAATAGTGAGCGTATTTGCCCATTATCCTTTCGGTCACCTCATGGGCCCACTTTGGTTACTATTGGGCCCAATTAAAGTAATAAGGTTGACTAGATAAATGTCCTTGCTTTAGGCCCATATACTTTTTTTAATTCAGCCCAATTTTTAGGGCATGTTGGATACCCAATTTAAATTTTATGCATGGGCTTTTCCCTTTCTAGACTGTTTATGGGCTTTTATCCTAGATCTGGACTATCTATTCATTTTACAATGAGTGTTCACTCTATTACATTCACTAGATGAATGATTAACATATGGACTTTCATCATGTGGACCTTTAGTATCAATTTCGAACCGACCATTTCATGGTCCCTAATGTAACTATCAGACCATCCATTTAATCAGGTTAAAACGTTCCATCTGGACTGTCCATCCTGTGAATATTTAGGGCCAGACTTAGGATGCTTATTGATGATGTTCAGATTATAAAGAGTCTTGATTGGGCTTAGTTATGGGCCCATTACCCATACTCTAGAAGTAGACATAGACCATTGATTTAAAAGGAAAAAAGGAGAGAAATATAATCATCTATTTCCTTTTAAGATCCCTTGTGTTTCATCAATCAATGTCGATTACTTTTTTAGCCAAATCAGACTGTTTAGTTGAAATCCGTTGAGGGCAAGATTATATTTGCAATCCTGAAGTCTAAGTTCATAGGGTCTAAACTAGTTGTATTAGCCATCACAGTGATCTCAATCGATGAAAATTTTATGGATTTTGACTCTTAACAATGGGATATGGTGGTATGATTGCATATAGTTGTGTTTGCGGCCAATGCATATAGTGACGAAAACACAAATGATCACTGTTCAACATGGACGTAAGTGGTGTAGAGTAAACAATGTTCATGGTGTAAAGCTGAATACTCATTTCACTCGCAAGTGATGACTGTTTAGATTTACATGATCAACATTGCTTAGCTTCATGTTCAGGAGAGTCGCTTGCATGTCATGATTATATCCCAAAGGAGTGATGATGATCATGTGATTGATTCTCACCAGGGTTGACTAGTTGTGCCCATCTTTATCCCGGGCAATTCAATTTAAAGCCGCAATCAATTGAATTTATAATTTTACCTGATATTCAATTTTATCCATGAATTTTTTAAGGTAAATATATTGGATAATGTGAGTATTACATAATAAAGTTAGCATTCCAACTCAATGCAATTCAGTTTCCCTTTTAATCGGGTCAAATTATTCCAAAAAAGAAAGAGTCCATAGAGTTAATCATAGGGAGCATAGCAAACGACCTTACCTAAAGAAAGGAGGAAAGGTCTAGAAAGCAAGATAAGGTTCATGGTGCTCATCTAGTAACATTGGAACATATACATTTTTGAAAAAGAAAAAGAAACATAATTCTATTGAGGGATCTTTAGGTTCTATGGCCAACAATCAACCTGATGATTGGTCAAGCAATAAGCAGGCTAAGAAGGATAATTGATTCTTCTATAAGAAGCTGAGCCATCAGGAGATGGACTGCATTCAGTTGAAACTATAGCTCGTAGAGAATGGTAAAGATCATGTCTTGGTCTATTTTGAGTCCAATCTGACCAATGTGTCAGGAGATTCTTAGTGGATAGGCTATGATACAACTATTCACATTCACTACACTAAAATCCCTATTTAGGAACTTTTTTCAACTGTGGTTAAATAGGGCATCGCAAAAAATTAGGGACGGTTTAAAACTGTCACAAATTTTCAATTTTGGAAATAAGGCGTCGCAAAAGATTAGGGACGGTTGAAA
Organism: Magnolia changhungtana; assembly: GCA_030180095.1. Lineage (NCBI taxonomy): Eukaryota > Viridiplantae > Streptophyta > Magnoliopsida > Magnoliales > Magnoliaceae > Magnolia > Magnolia changhungtana. The sequence continues at coordinate 8,289,662 of JASAUF010000591.1, forward strand.
ACCGTCGCAAATTTTCAATTTCAACACACTTCTATATCCTTGTAAATTTGGGGAATGGTATTTTTTCTTATTTAGGATTTTCTTTTTTTCATTTGGAACATGCATTTTTTTTAATATTTGAAAGTCAAAGAATGTTGCAATAAAATAAAAAATCAGAAATGACTAAAGAAATATAACCAAAAATATCCCAAATATCACAAATCATATAAAATAAATCTATTAAAATATAAGCTAGTTCACAATTTTCTTAGTTAAATAACGATTACATCCAAACTAAAGTATAAAGCAAAGTTAGATTAAGAAATAATTTTTGGACAATTTGGATTAAACCACCAAAATGATTAATGTAGTTGAATTCTAAGTCTTAAATGGGCCCGAGTTTTGGGATATAAGAAGAAAATGTGGTGGCGAATGTGATGGACAGATTGGATATCATGCACACAACAGCTTCAAACTTGCATTATCAACAAATGACATTTCATGGAAATTGATTGAGAACCACAACTCCCTCCATAACTCCTAATAATACCAAGATAATCTTTGTATAATTTACTAAGAAATGCCACAGCTGCTGCAAATAGGAGTAGGCCACCCTGATCAGGCCTCAAGAGGATCAACCCACCTATACAATTAAGGGGAAAAACCCCAACATTAGTCTACATTCAATGAAAACTAAGCCAATAGTGAAGTGGTACCCATCCTTATGGTATTGAACTTACTTTCTAAAAGTTCAGCAACTCGGACAATAATGCAGTAGAAACCAGCTGGTATAGCCACTGCTTGTGTTATAGAGCAATGCCAAGTGTGCTCAAATACAACTTTTGACATTCTCCTCTCACACACGACAACATGCTTGTAGGACTAGACATGCACAAGATGGGCCCACCATGAAGATCAATGGCGCAAAATTAGATCACTCCGCTTATCAGTTAGGCCACATATTTGCATAGAGTCAAACACCCGATATCTGATTCAAACCATCCCTTGCATATATGTACATATGTAGGCATTATTTATAAAATAGGGAAAGAGGTAGAGATGCATATATTATATGACAGATAACATCCAACAACTCTAGAATCAAGATACATGCTCGAAACAGACTGTTGGTGATGAAAAACCATATCTTTCCATAAGTATGTTATTCTTCTTGCCACTCATATAATTGATTATATAATTTTTTTTTCTCCAAGTCACACTCTTGATTAGCAATAGGGTTAAGCGGACCTCAATTCTGAAATTAGGAGTGTGACATTCCTGGCTTTAGAGATCATTTAAGAGCTTCATCATAATAAAATTGAAGAAAAACCTGATATATTTACCAATTAAGGATGGTTTGGAAAAAAATTAGTTTTTTTTTTTAATACTCTAAAAAGTGAGGTAAATCTTTATTTTCTTTTCCTTCTTTTGTTAGAAATTATTATCTAAGCATATATTTGTGTTTTCCATGGTGGAGTCATGGATTTATTGTTATTCTTAAAATATTTAAAGAAAAGTAGTAAAAATATATGAAAACAGAAGTTTTATATATTTTTTAGATGGTTAAATCTACTTTCTAGTGGTTTTTTCTCTTTAAACTTACTAGAAAAGAGATCAAGTGGTTTCCATGTTTAATCCTACTTATTTAGTAATTTAATTAAATTTATTTTATTAGAAAATAATTATTGTGTTATTAGAGTTTACCAATTATATACCTCTTCAACACAAGGAATTTATGTTTATTGCATTTTTATGGCATGCATTAACCTAGATTTGTCTTAGAGTGCCTAGGTATCTTTACCTATTTTCTTTATTAACTTCTCATATTTTTCTTCGTGATATGAGAAATAGAAGCAACTTGACTCATTGACTAGTCGCCTAGACTTTTCCTCCATGACTTGACAACAGTTGGTTGCAAAGATTTAAGTCTTGAAACCTTGATTTGGACCGTTGGCTAGGTCCAAGCCACTCTTCTTCCACCACTATACAAAAATTATAGCAATTTCTTGTCTGAACCAACTTTCGTAAACAATCTTGTCCATTCTTGTTTACATGCCATTGACTAGATGTGTCTAGTCATCCAACTAATATGATTTTTCAAAGCAACAAAATAAGAGTGGGTCTAGTCAAGTGGACAGTCTATAACGATAGCATGGATTGTCCACATGTCCAAATGCAATTGGGTGCATAGGAAGGTTCTGATACACTTAGCCAATGAGATCACTTCTCATACTCTTAAGTGAGGCCTATTAACTGTTTGCACTAAGAAGCGATCGAGAGAGCCTCCACTAGCTCGTCGAGAGGAATAACTATCATTACTTTGAGTTGTTAGTATGGCATTAAGGGCCTGTTTGGATACAACCAAATAAGTTACTCTTTCTACATAAGTAACTTATTTCAGATAAGTAAGTTTGGTTTATGATTAGTTATAACTTTTTTACTTAATAACACTTAATCACTTTAATTAATTTTTTTATAGCTTTTCTACATTTCATAAGTTGCTAAAGAGAGGCATCAAGAGAGATGGAAGAGAGGAGAAGCTGATAAGTAGATTGTTTACCAAACATATTTATCTTCTTAATAAGTAGAAACTAAGATAAGTTACTTATGACATAAGTAACTTATCTTAAGGAACCTACAATTCAAACAGGCCCCAAGTATTATGTAATTAACATGATAATACGCTACTGAAACCAGGAGCCTCAATGTTGTGTTCGCCGTAGCACAAAAGAATCCGACTACTTTTCTTAATCCAATATTGTAGAAAACGAAAAAGGCGATTAGCAAATAGATATAATGGCTCGGAAATATTTTATCTCCTCAACTATATCTAAAATGATTCTCGACTACCTTGCTTGCACTTAACATTCGTAAGAATGCATTCTCTTTTCCAGTTTAAGCTGATGATATGGTCATCACTGGCAATGACATGGATGGTATCCATAACACTCTACTTGAATCAATGCTTTTAAATGGAATTATAAGTAACCTCTGTTGCACAGCACGCCAATAACGCAGTGAACCAAGATCCAATCTCCAGTCTCACCCACAAACGATAAACAGAAAGAAATATAAACTAGAAGAAGAATCAAAACATTCAAAACAAACCACAAGACAAGATATAGGTGGAAAAACCCCCAAACTAGGGTAAAAACCACGGGTGCAAGCTTCCACTATGAAGAATACGAGATTACAAGTAATGTACTAACCTTTTCCCTTGGATGTACAGAGAAAACCCTTTGTTCACACTTTAGAATAACTCCTATAACCCTAGAAAAGCCCTAAGGACCCCTATTTATAACTTAGGCAACTTCCCTTTCGCACCTCTGCGAAAATCAACTTAAAAATCCATAGTCTGTACAAAATCCGGAAATGAATCTGCGTAACCTCGACTGATAAAGCAGGCTGCTCGACTGATCGAGCGGACCCTCGACTGGTCGAGCAGGGGCTTCGACCGGTCGAGCACCTTGGAACCCAAAAATTATTGCTCGCTAGACTTTAAGTCGAGCAGAGCACTCGACCAGTCGAGTAGCCTTGTCCAGATGTGACTCCACATCTCAATAATCTCCCACTTAGAGAGACATTACCATAAACCTTCGTCTTCTACATCCGGAGTGCACCACCTCCCCGTCTTCAAGCCTGAAGACCAATCAAAGCTGAACAGAGCTTCAGCTTCTCCCATGTGACCGCCTTGGTCAGCATATCCGCATGATTCTCACTTGTATGAATCTTCTCCAGAGTAATCGATCCATCTTCCAGTAACGAACATATGAAGTGATATCTGATGTCAATATGCTTGGTCCTTGAATGAAAGGTTGAATTCTTAACCAAGCGTATTGCACTCTGACTGTCACTATACAACTTCCAATTTGCTTGCTTCTTACCCAACTCTTCCATGAAACCTTACATCCACACCATCTCCTTGCACGCTTCTGTAACTGCAACATATTCTGCTTCCGTTGTACTGATAGATACTATCTTCTGTAACTAAGAGACCCAACTGACTACAACACTACCCAGAGTAAAGACATAACCTGTAGTGCTTAATATCTCCTGCCAAATCTGAATCTACGTAGCCTTGTAGCTTAATTTTCTATCCACCATAACATAGCCTTATATCCAGAGTATCTACCAGGTATCTGAGGATCCACTTCACAGCCTCCCAATGTTCCTTCCCGGGGTGTTCATGAACTTGCTAACAACTCCCACTACTTGAGCAATGTCTGGCCTCGTGCTCACCATAGCATACATGAGACTCCCAATAGCTGACCCGCATAGGACTTTAGCCATGTAGTCTCGTTCATTCTACGTCTTTGTACCTTGCTCCTTAGAAAGCTTGAAGTGGTTGGCTAATGGAGTGCTAACTGGCTTAGTACCTCCCATATTGAATCGATCAAGTACCTTGGCTATATACTCTGCCTGTGATAAAACTAGTTTCTTGTTTTCCTTGTCACGTTTTATCCTCATGCCTAGGATTTATTTTGTAGCTCTTAAATCCTTCATGACAAATTCTCTAGGCAGTTGTCTTTTGAGATCTGAGATGTCCTTCATGCTTGATCCGGCCACAAGCATATCATCAACATACAGAAGAAGGATGATGTACGATGTATCAAACTTCTTCAATTAGCAACAATGGTCTGCATGACATCTCGTAAAACTGTTTCCTGACATGAAACTGTCGAACTTGTTTTACCACTGCCTCGGGACCTGCTTTAGGCCATATAGACTCTTCTTCAGTCTACACACCTTATTCTCTTTCCTGGTCCCACATATCCTGTCGATTGATGCATATATCCTTCTTCAAGGTTCCCATGAAGAAAGGTTGTCTTAACATCTAACTGCTCTAAATGTAAGTCCTCTGTAGCCACTATATCAAAACAATGCGAATCGTAGACATTTTCACTACCGGTGAAAATATTTCAATGAAATCGATACCTGCCTTTTATTGAAACCCTTTCACAACCAATCTAGTCTTGTACCGTTTTGAATTATCATGCTCCTCCTTCAGTCTGTAAACTCACTTATTATGAAGAGCTTTCTTACCCTTAGGTAGAGTGACTAGCTCCTATCTACGATTAGACTCAAAAGAGTCCATCTCATCATCCATGGCCTGCTCTCACTTAACCCGTGTATCTGACTGTAATGCCTCTTCAAAACACTCCGGTTCATTATTATCTGTCAGCGGTAGATAATGTAAAGAGGGTGAATATCGGACCGTGGGTCTCCTCTCCCGAGTAGACCACCTCACAACCGGTGTCTGTGGCTTTACCTCATAATGCTCCTGTGCATGATCATCCTGTGGCGTTGTAACACTCATGTCTGGTAACTCTTCCAACTCTATGAATTCTTTCTCCTCAGCCTTGTTTTGCTGCACATTGTCCTTATCCATCACTTTTTCATTAAAGACTACGTCTTTGCTTTTGATGATTTTCCTGTTTTTTGTATCTCAAAACCTGTAGCCAAAATTATGCTGCTTGTAGCCTATAAACGTGCACCTCCTGGACTTCATATCTAGCTTGTTTTGTACTCTGCATCAATGTGAACATATGAAGTGCAAACGAACACTCTGGGATGTACAAGGTTCACTTCTTTTCCAGTCTATGTTTCTTCTGGTAGCCCACCATCCAATGGTACTGAGGGACTTCTATTGATGAGATATGCAGCAGTATTCATAGCATCTGCCCAAAATGTCTTAGGCAACCCCGCATGTAACCTCATGCTCCTAGCGCGCTCAAGGATGATCCTATTAATGCGCTCAGCCACACTATTCTGTTGTGGTGTCCTTGGAATCATTTTCTAATGTTTGATTCCATTTGCTGCATAATACTCCTCAAACCTCTTATCACAGTACTCTCCTCCATTATTAGATCTGAGACATTTTACTATTTTACCTGTCTCATTTTCTACCTTTACTTTCCACTTCTTAAATACATCAAATACATCAGATTTATGCTTTAAGAAATAAACCCACAGTTTTCTACTAGCATCATCAACTGTTGAGGGTCCAATATTGCATATTAAACCCCATTTATTACCTGAATTTATGAGCATGATACTGTTTAACACCTGATTTTAATGGTATTTGTGCTGCAGGGTGTATTTGCGAGCATAGGACTGAAAAGGATACTAAAAACATGGATTTAACGATCAAGAAGCACGAAGGAAAGGGACAGACTCCAGAGGACCAAGATCAACGAATTCACACGCTAGGGATCCGAGAAAATCAAGCCGTTCACGTTAAAAATGGCCCGAAACTGGTCCATAATGCAAGATCACAGGGTTCCTGCCATCCGATTGGCTCAAAACTTTATACATGGCCTAGGGACCATAAATAAACAGTACATATTAAATTTCAACCATTGGGTATCTCGAGAAGTTGGCCAACGGACAGATCAGCCCCTTAATTCATTAAATGGGGCCCACATGCTATCTGGATATGCTTCAAAATTGTCCTTGACGACTTAAATAATATGAGAAAAAGGATGGATGGTACAGATTTCTGATAAGCATCATAGTGAGCCCTGCATATGGTGCATGTACATGATGTACATAGTATACACGCCGAGCACCACGCCACCTTCCAATTTCAAACAGCGCCCGCCTGCATCTTCTCCAGAAACGGTAGTTGTCGTTTTCGGCGTTCTTTGTAACGGACGGACGGGTCCATTTTTTGGACGATTGTGGGCCCCACAAATGCCCCGTACGGCTGATCCAAGCCGTCCATCTTGTAGAGGGCCTCAAAAGGATCAAACCCAAGCTGATATTTTGTTCCAATGCATACACACGTGTGCGATACAGAGGCCACAAAAGGACTGCTCTGCGACGTTCAAAATTGATTTTATTGAGATTTCTTCTCTGGCCCGCGTCAATGGACGTTCAAAACCATCCATTCTTAACTGAAATTTCGTTCTAAAGCCAATGGATGGGGTGAATTTTCCCGAAAATACCTCTGTGGGGCCCGCCGATCACGACAACGAAGGAGTGCGAAAGGTTACGCACGTCCGCGAAAACTGACATTTCCAGGGGGTTGTGGCCCATCATCTTTCATCATATGGAAGATCTGAACCGTCCATCATGTAGAGGGCTCAAAAACGTCATAAGGGACGCTGTTTCTTTGGAAAATAAGCGAGAAAAGTGCCGAGTTTTGAAGCTCCGAACTTGGCTGCAAAAAAACTTTCGCTGTTGCTGCGACAGCTTCTGCGACAGCTCTCCACCGCCTCCAGCAGCTATAAAAGAGGGTTTTGGACGTGGGGAGCGGGGATCGACAGCTTGGGGTGGACGTGAGAGAGAGAGAGAAAGATAGTTTTATTTTTATTTTTATTTTTATTTTGTTTTGTTTAAGGGCTTCAACCCATTCATGTTGGGCTGAACCTCTTAGCTAGGGCTAAGAGGTGAAGCTTGTGGCGTGATGGGAATGATTCTACGGTTTTGATTCATGTTGAACTTGCTATTGATTGGTTTGATTTTAAGGAAGACTTTAGTTTTTAATGGTTTATTGTGAATGCTATTACAGTAGATCTGCGATGGCTTGAGTATTTCTTTTCCATTATTTGATTATGAAACAAGGATGCCCTGTTGTTCACCATCGCCCCTTGGACATGGTGGAATGACGGAACTCTTCCTGACATTCATACATCACTCAGATTGGTTGTGAATTGGTTTAATCTTGTTGTTTGTCTTGTCTCATGGGCATGGTATTGTGATAGAATTCATTCTAATTTACATCCATCTTATCTCTTGAAAACTAGATCAAAAGACATTCAGATTTGCTTTTCAGCTTATATCTTCCAACTGGATAAAGATGGGACTCGAAGTCCAGTTGAGTTCATGAATCAACCGTAGAGCTCCCTGACCTCTACAAGTGGATCCTTGGCACCCTAGTTCCCTACCTCTGAACATATTTTAGTTTACTATTTCACCATTATTTCTCGAATTCACCTGATTTAGATTTCATCTTATTCTAGTTCTAGCCCTAGTTAGTTTCAGATTACGTACAGGTTTCAGTCCCTGTGGATTCGACCTCGGTCTTACCGAGATTATTACTACATCACAACCCTATACTTGGGGAGTGAACATCAATGAAGGAAATAAAATAACGTGACCCACCAAGAGATAATACCTGTGCCGGTCCCCACACATCAGTGTGTACAAGCTCCAACAGATGCGTCTTTGGAGTGCGTCTTATCTTCTTGAAGCTTACCCTCTTGTGCTTGCCATACACAGTCCTCGCAGAATTTTAAGTCAATAGACTTCAGCCCTGGTAGCTTCCCTTTTGATAATAACACTTTCATCCATTTCTCACTCATATGTCCCAACCTCTGATGCCATAACTGCTCATTCACTCCAGTTGATACGACTACGAGTGAACTATACGATCCTCAAGTCACGTACAAATTTCCTTCCTTCTTGCCTCGAGATATCACCAAGGTACCTTTTGTGATCTTCAAGGAATCACTGGTGAAGGTCGTCACATATCCGGTATCGGTCAACTGTCCCACTGAGATTAAGTTCCGTTTCAAATCGGTACATGTCTGACATTCTTCAATTTCAGAGTTGTTCTGTCTTTCTAATTTATATGGACATCTCCCTTTTCAACAATATTGCACGGCTCATCATCACCCAGGTAGACTCTCTCAAAGTCACCTGACATATAATCACGCAGAACTTTCTTACATGAAGTGTCATGAAACAACGCACCCGAGTCTATGACCCAAGACTCATTCCTCACATTAAGAGACAAGATCAACACCTCTGTGTCACTCTCCTCAGATAGATTCACTGAATCACTCCCGCCTTGAGAGCTTCCTTATTGTTTCTTAAGCGGCCTGCAGTCACGTTTCATATGCCCCTTCTTCCTGCAATGCCAACACCCGTCTTTGTCTTTCAGTCCATTGGACTTCTTCCTCAACTTAGAATGTCCGTGTTTATTGCCTCCTTTGTTCAGTGATCTTCCTCTTCCTTCAACGTTTAGAGCATTCCCTGAATCCCCTGAAATTCATGATGTCTTTCTTCTAGATTCTTCGCTGAGAATTAGACCGACCACATCATCAAACTTCAGCTTTGTCGACCCTGAAGAATTGCTCAGGGCAATCACCAAACCATCCCAACTATCTGGCAAACTGGACAAGATCAATAACGCCCTGACCTCATCCTAAAAAACAATGCCAATGGATTACAACTGGCTCATGACTGTATTGAACTCGTTTAGATGTTCAGCCACGCTCCCACCATCTGACATCTTCATGTTGAATAGCCGTTTCATGAGATGAACCTTGTTAGATGCTGATGATTTTTCATACATCGCAGCTAGGGCTTCCATTAATTCTTTTGTATTTTTCACCTTCGATATATTGAAGGCGACGCTCTTAGACAAAGAGAGTCGGATCGTTCCTAAAGCCTTCCGATCCAATAAAAACCATTCATCATTTGTCATCTTCTCTGGTTTCTTCTCTTTTCCTCCTAGAGGAATATAGAGGTCCTTTTGATACAGATAATCCTCCATCTGCATCTTCCAGAAGGCAAAGTTTGAACCATCAAACTTCTCAATTCTAGTCTTCCCTTCTTCCGTCATCGCTCCCAATAGAACTAAACCAATAGCTTTGATGTCAGTTGTTGTGTAGCACGCCAACAACGCAGTGAACCGAGATCCAATATCCGGTCTCACCCACAAACGATAAACAGAAAGAAATATAAACTAGAAGAAGAATCAAAGTATTCAAAATAAACCACGAGACAAGATATATGTGGAAAAACCCCAAACTAGGGTAAAAAACCACGGGTGCAAACTTCCATTATGAAGAATACGAGATTATAAGCAATGTATTAACCTTTTTCCTTGGATGTACAGAGAATACCCTTTGCCCACACTTTAGAATGACTCCCATAACCCTAGAAAAGCCCTAGAGACCTCTATTTATAGCTTAGGTAACTTCCCTTTCGCACCTCTGTGAAAACCGACTCAAAAATCCGCAGTCCGTGCAAAATTCGGAAACAAATCTGCATAACCTCGATTGGTCGAGCAGGCTGTTCAACCAGTCGAGCGGACCCTTGATTGGTTGAGCAGGGGCCTCGACTGTTTGAGCACCTCAGAACCCAAAAATTGCTGCTCGCTAGACTTTGAGTTGAGCCAGTCCTCCACTGGTCGAGTGGGCCACTCGACCGGTCGAGCAGGGCGCTCGACTAGTCGAGTAACCTTGTCCAGATGTGACTCCACATCTTAAAAACCTCCACTGGTTTATGGATATTAAGGTTGACTCCTAGTAGTTATATCCTAAAGTATGCATCTGAGCTTCTCACGAAGGCTAGAGTAATAAATCATGTTTGAAAACTCCCATTAAGTTGAATATTAAGCACCATCCTACTGATGGCGACCTGCTCTTTGATCTAACTCTATATCTTCAGCTAGTTATGTGTGTTTGTGTGTGTGTATCTTTAGCCCAGGCATTTGGTAGTGATAATTACCTAATAATCACCTAACCTGACATACTTATATTGTTTATTTCATGAGCCAATTTATGGCATCCCCTTTCTTTATTCATTATGTTGTAGTTCTTTGAATTCCTCACATATTCCAATGTTGATTAGGTTGGAGATGTTATTGGTCATCACTTTGTCACTCTTATTTTTTTTTGTTCTAGATGAATCTTATCTCTTAAAAAAGTAAAAAACAATTAGTTATTGCTTTATTGTTGAAGCCAAATATCATGCTCTTACACACTGTTTGAGTTTAACAAATTATAATAGTTACTCTAAGATAGGTGTTTTACACTATTGTCCTTTCTTTATCTTTTATGGCAATAAGAGCGTACATTAAATTGCCCACAATAATGTTTTTTTGTAAGTGATTCCAAACTATTAAGATTGATTGTCATTTTATCTGCCATCATGTTCTACAAAGGACTATAATTCTCTCATTTGTTCCTTCAAAACATCAAATAGCTCATCTTCTCACAAAGACTCATTTACCACAATATACAATAACTCTCTCATTTGTTCCTTCAAAACATCAGATAGCTCATCTTCTCACAAAGACTCATTTACCACAAGATTCTAATACTTATGGTCCAAACTGCAGTTACTCTTTATTAAAGCAACTTAAGTTTGAGGAGGGTGTTAAAGATAAACTTATGATATGTGTATGCAATATTTCTTTTTTGTAAATTCACTGTTTCATACATATGTACTATATCCTGTTCATCATCAATAGTGATAAATGACTTTTCTTTCTCTCTGGATTCTATCACTATTATATATGCGTGGAGGATAAGTCAAGGCTTATGTGGGTTCAACCAAGAGAGGGCCCAAGGTAAGAAAGAATGGATGGTCCAGCTGATTGTATTGTCTAATAATTGACATTCAAATCAATAGTTAAGGAAGCAAATATTGCAATTATTCACATCAAAAGTTATGTGATTTTATATCTTTTGATTCCAATACATGTGTTGCCTAAGAAATGAATGGTTTAGATTATCATGGACATGCAGATGTGCGCACTTTTGAATATTGTAGGAGAGCATGAATGGGAACTCCTGATACACACACACATATATAATATGCTATTGGTGGATACGAGACACTATAACATGGAGAGAAGAAGCAATTTGTAAGATGTGGGAGAGATGTGGACAAGTGATTATAAAATGGAATTATTCAATACTTTCAAACACAAGCATTAGTGAGGACTTCTGGCATATACCACTAGTTAAAAGTCCAAAATGAAAAACCTTTTATGAATTGGTCGTAGTCCATGATAATATCCTAACCTCTTACTAGATGTCATTCTAAGTAACTAAGCGACAATACAAGCAACCCAAGCTTTTTATGATTTTAATAGTTAATTTGGTTAGGCTTACTACCACCAGTTAATCATAAAAAAATCTCCCCCATTGTAAGACCCGTATCCTAGTTCGTACTGTTCCGATGAATCCTGCGATCCTTTCCATCGAAGTCCGGCAATCCGCGACTGATAATCGACGTTGCGCACGACTGTAAGTTGTATCCTGTAAATTCGAGTCAGTTTAATCCGAGACCTGTATCATTGCGACTGCATCGTCGCCGCGGTTCCAACGCCGCGACTCACGCACCGATCCGATACCCAGACGAGGTGATGTGGACCCACGTTCAGTTCGAAGAAAAACGCCAAGCTTTCTCGATCCCAAGAGAATCTCTACATAATGTCAAATCAATCCCATCAATCACATCAATTAATCAATCACTTCAATGTCAAGTACACATCACCTTTCTCCGCAAGTAAAGCAACCACCAAGTCAACTCTCTCCCACCCTCTCTCTTACACCACCATACATGTCAAGTACCACATCCATCACTCACCTCACATCACTCACTCACATCTCTCTTACAACCACCACACCTCTCTCTCTTTCCCTTCACATTTCCCAACCATCCCAAACCCAAGCAAGAAACCCATGTCCAAGCTTCTCCATGTGAGAAGAATGTGATTTTGGTGGCCCACTTTCCCATTCCAAAATCCATCATCCTAGCCATCCATTTCTCATCTCCACCATCAAAGTGAAGCTCAAGGAGATCGGCTTTCCAACGGACCAAGAAGATCAAGTGGTGGGTGCTTTATAGGATAGGTTTTTCATGTTTTTATGATGGGCCAAGTGGGGCGTACCGATCAATGGTGTGGATCTCACTTTGGACCCTAAGATGTGGCTGATGGCCCACCTTAATTATCATTTGATGTATGATTGGATGCAAGGGAGGGCCCATAGTGTCGGGGTCCCTCCATCACATGTGTGTCCCACCTCTCTCTCTCTCTCTTTTTCATTTTCCTTTTCTTGAGATGATATGATTGTGTGGCCCACTTGAATGGACCCCACCATGAAGTAAGTATTTTATCCGAGCCGCCTATGAGTGGGGACCACCTTATATGTATTGCACCCACACCAACCATCATTTGGTGGCCCACCTAAACAGGGCCCACCTTACGCGTGGGTTAGGCCCAGACCGTCCAGTGTCCAGGGACGCTGGACGTACATGGAAAACACAAATAAAAGCTTGGTTTACAAGCTTCTTGATAGCCCACTCACATAAGCCCCACCTTGATATTTGGATTCAATCCAAGTCGTCCATCTTATTTACCAACTCGTTTTAGGCGTTGAGCCGAAAAATGAGGTTGATCCGATTACCTGGTGGGCCATAGCATTGAAAACAATGTCATTACCGTTGAAAATCTACCCTGATAGTTATAGACACCGAAAAATATCCGATATTGGACTTGTTTGGTCCATCTCAGGCCATGGAAACCAGTGGCCAGGGTGGATTCGGCTGAAGCGGGCCCCACACATGAAAAACCACAAAAAAATACAGATTTCAAAAAAAAAAATACACAACAGCAGCGTTAACTGCTGCTATCAGTGGGGCGCAGGCAGTGTACGGGCGGACGGTGGGCAGGAACCCACAACTCCAGCTGTGGGCCCCACCGTGATGTTTATTTGACATCCAATCCGTTCATATGGTGGGCCACTCTCTGAAGTGGGCCCCCTCCAAGTTTCAGCTTGATCCAGATCTCAGGTGGACCACACTACAAGAAACAGCGGTGATTGAACTCTACCATTGAATCCCATTTTGGGTCCACAGAAGCTTTGGATCAAAATGAAAATTGTTTTTCCCCTTCATTCCAGGTCTGTGTGACCTTATCAACGGTCTGGATGGAAAGTAAACGTTATGGTGGGCCCCACATGGGACCCACAGTGATGTATGTGTTGCATACCCACTGTCCAGATAGACTGTGGGGCCTACCTTGATGTATGTGTTCGTCCGCACCGTCCACCCTGGACGGTGGGACCCCCCCTGCTGTGAGTGCGTGAGGGTGTGAGTGAGGGTGTGCGTGTGTGAGTGCATGCGTGTGTGTGCGCGTGTGTGAGTGCATGCGTGTGTGTGCGCGTGTGTATATATATATATATTATATTTTATATAAACCTGATGCTGGGCCTCTATGGACCCCACCATGATGCATGTGTTGCTTGAACCCATCCAACCATTTATATATATATATATATATATATATATATATATATAATGATTTTGGAGCTTGAGTTCAAAATGAGACAGATCTAGGATCAGGTGGGCCATGTTATAGAAAGTAGTGGATTTGATTGTCCACCATTAAAATCCTTGGGCCACCCATTTTGGACCAGTATGATATTTACTTTTCCCTTTCAGGTCATTGTGACCTTATGATCAGATTGGATGGGAAATGAATACTATCGTGGGCCTTAGGATTTCAATGGTGGAAGTCATTATCACCACTTATGTAAGGCCCATGTTATGGGGCCCATTTGATGTGTTTATGGCCGTTATGGAGGCCCACCTTGATGTGTATTTGTGGCCGTTACTGAGGCACATCTTGATGTATATATGGCCCATGTGTTTAGACCCATTCAATGTATTTTTGGCCCATGTTACGAGGCCCATTGTAATGTTTTCAAAGGCCCATGGGTTATGGCCCATTGCAATGTACATAAGGCCCATTAATGTGGCTCACTTGATTTATATAAGGCCCATACGATATGGCCCATTTGATGTATCTAAGGCCTATGGGTCGAGGCCCAACAGGATGTATATAGGTCCATTGTAATGTGTGACTCCCCATGGTTTGTGTGATGATATTTATGACGGGCCATGCCTTGGGAGCAATGTTGGTTTGACGTCCACATTGTAAGAATGATGTTGGTTTAATGTCCGCATTATAAATCTCCCTAGGGCCCATTGATAGGCCCATACTGGTTATGTGTAGGCCATCTAGGCCCATCTTCGGTGTAAGGATAGTTCATTACTTTATAACATGCTTAGCGCACTTCCATGATTCATATGCATACGCATTATTTGTATGCTTGATATGAGGAATGTTTGATCATAGCATAAGCTATTGGGCTGAGACATTTACGGGACTCCTTATAAGACGAAGTGCCCCACATGATCACGTGGTACGCGTGAGATTGATGCATGATTGTACGGTGTGATTCATGCATCTTGCATATGTGTGACTTGATCACTGCACGCCCTAGCGACATCAGGGCCGTGACTCCACAGGCATATTGTGGATGGCCATATCGGATACTGGAAATACTTTGTTCTAGCACTGTGGGTACTTAGGATGTCCTTGGGTGAAAGTCCCAGAACCTTTTGGTACCGGGGGATGCTCCAACGTCTAGACCGAGTGGATACACGAGCGAAATCGAGTGCCGAATACCGCATGGGTCGCGTCTCCACTGTGTCCTGGTCTGTTGGAAGGGGGTGTGGCCTTATCCGCCTGAGTGAGGGTGATATAAGCTAGGCTGAGTTTGACCAGCTCGCAAATGTGTCCGCTATCGACGAGCCGGGTAGGTATTGGCAGACTACTGGTCAGGCGGATAGTGTGGTCTCTTCCACTTGCTTGACTGTGCAACTAGGGAGGAGGCAGTCAGTGTGAGGTGTATTAGACCCCGATGATATCCAGAGAGGAACTGTACTGATATGTGTGCTTGATGAGTACTGACACGCTTGCTTTGCATCTCGCATATGACATTTGGCTACATAGGCCTCGCATCGCATGGCCTTGGTATGGCTGATAGCATTCATGCATTGCATTACATAGCTTTGGTATAGCTGATAGCATTCATGGACTTACCTCATATTTCTGCATTACTCTGATATTATATACTTGGCACTCGCCTTACACACACTTTCACCACCCTCTAAGCTTTTGTAAGCTTATGCACAATAGATGCGTGAAGGTAGCGTTAGGTTGCAGCAGCATTGAGCTCGGAGCGTGCAGCAGTCTTCTAGAGCTTTTGGAGTTTCTGTTACTTTCATTATATTGTATTTTTCTTTCATACACATTGTACTTAAAGTTTTTGATATTGTGGATATGTGGTGTTGTTGTTTTGTGACTTGGTTATGCTCCATTACAAAAAAAAAATCATACTGAAAATCCTCCTTGTAAGATCCCAGGATCGGAATCTGGCGTATGGGCGCTGGGAGCCGAGAATGGAGTACTACGGAGGCTGTCAGCACCGGATTCGGCGATCGGGAATTCTGTGAGCCCGTTCCCCGAGTTTGGGGTATGACACCTATAAAAAAGTCTTCCTGATGTAGAAGATCATTTACTCCAACATCAATTTGAGTAACATCAATTTTTTTAATGATCAATTGGAGTTTGACTTTGGATCACGGTTCATCCAAATCATGCCCCCATAAGATGAGCCAATCTGGATCATTATGGGTCTTACCTATACTATTAATGCATTAAATAAATAAATAAAAACAAGTTGAGCGACATGGGAGGGGAAGGTCACATGGTTTGCGGGTGGCAATTGATAAATGACATAGGCGTATTGCACCACGGGTATTCCTTTTATCTCCTATGGTAATAAGAATGTGATTGAAACTATGAAGAATGATTTTTCGTCAGAGAACTAGGCACATTTAGATTGATTATTACTTTGTTTCTTATCATGTTCAAAACCAAATTATAACTTTTCCATTTGTTCATGTGGAGGGTATGTATGTGTGTGTGTGTGTGTGTGTGTGTATATATATATATATATTATATGTATATATATATATATATGTTTTTAATGTCTCCAATCTGTAAACAGCAGGGTCTGTCGATGCCATAGATAGACCATTCGATGTCATCGAGCAGAGTTCGATGCAATCGAAGGATGCTCGATGCCATCGGAAAATTTTTAAAAATTCATGTTTTATCACCGAAATGTTTTGGTGTTTTCTCGATGTCATCGACAGTCTGTCGATGCCATCGAAGTCCCATTAAAGGTGTCATTGAGTGTGCGCGAAGAATTGTGTAAGTGCAGGATTTGTTTTCGATTTTGATCGTGATTCTCATAAAATCTATATATATGGGTATAAGCAGGATTTAGGAATATCAAGAGAGCTTTCAAATTTGTTCTAGGGTTTCAATAGCATAGCTTGGGGAGATTCGAGGCTTGTTCAAATCGGGTAATCTCTATATCTTGTAATTTTCTTCTTTTATAGTGCGTTATTGTCGCTTTGTGTCGTGGTTTTTTTCCGGCAAAGATTTTTCCACATAAAATTTGGATTATTTGTGTTTGAACTTAATTGTGGGATTAGAGTACTTTGCTTGATTCATCTTTATGTGCTTCTATGGTTCCCCTACAAGTGGTATCAGAGCTTAATGTTGGGAAGCAGATTGAATCTAAAAAGCATTGTATCAATGGTTTCTAATCCAAAGTTTGATGTTGAGAAATATTCTAGGAAAAATAACTTTGAACTATGGAAGGTCAAGATGATCAGTCTCCTAGTTCAGCAAGGATTGGACGATGCTCTCCTTGAAAAGTGACAGGAATTTATGACAGATGATGATTGAAACAAGATGGATTAAAAAATGAGAACCTCTAACCAATTATGCCTGACAGATGAGATCCTCTACAATGTCATGAGAGATAACACTGCGACAAGTACATGGGCGAGATTAGAGGACATCTATGTAAAAATTTCTCTTGAGAATTGCTTGTACTTGAAGCTTTAGTTGTTCAATATGAAGATGGGGTTGATATTGAGGCCCACATTAATAAATTTAATAAGTTAATTTACAAATTGCTAGATGTGGAGGAAACAATGAAAGATGAGGATCATGCATGCAACATGTTAAAGTCTCTCCCTACTTCATATGAGTCACTCAAGGACTCGATGTGCACTAGTAGATCAACCATTAACGTCAATATTATTATCTTAGCCCTTTAGTTGAAGGAGATGAGAAAGAAAAGTGGTGATGTGGGCGCCTTTACAGATGTACTGGTTACGAGGGGACAAAATTCTAAGTGGGACAATGGATCTTCTCGATCGAGGTCCAAATCCAAGGGCAAGGGCAAAGGAAAGTTGAAGTGTTGGAATTATGGGATGTATGGGCACATGGAAAAGGATTGTCAAAATCCCAAGGTAAAAAAAAAAAGAATCTAGAGGCTTCTTCTAGGGAAGCCACACTGCATAGTCTGATGAAGGTACAAGTGGTTATAATGTGTTATTAGTGTCCATGATCGGACACTCATACAATGAACGTAAGGATGAGTGGATTTTGGATATTAGGGCATCATATCACATGACTCCTCATCGGAATTGATTCACTAGTTACTGAGAGTGCGATGGCAGTCATGTATTTATGGGCAAGGATAATGCATGTAATGTGGTGGGTGTTAGATCGGTGCGCATTAAAATGTTTGATGGCATGGAGCATATCCTGATTGAGGTGACATACGCTCCTAAGTTGAGGAAGAGATTGATATCTCTAGGTGCACTTGAGGCACTTGAGTGTAGATTTACCAGTTTTGATCATGTCCTTACAGTTTAAAAGGGAGCACTCATAGTAATAAAGTCACAGCAAAACAGAAATCTTTACTAGTTGATAGAGAGTACTTCATCAGGTGGAGCCGCGGTGTTTGTACCGAATTTCACGTTTACACGTATATGGCTTGCACTTCTGAGCCACGTGAGTGAGTGGAGTATGAAGGTACTTTCTGACTGTTGTTTAATTCTAGTTTTTAAAAACTTTGGTTTTAGTATATGCGAGCATTGTATATATGATAAATAATTCAGGTTATCTTTAAAATCTGAAAAACATGTATGTAAGGGTATTCTTGATTATGTGCATTCTGATGTATGGGGGCTGACACCCATTATTTCTTGTGGAGGGTCATCACGTTCTTTGATGACAAATCCAAGAAAGTGTGGGTTTATTTTATGAAAAATAAATTCGATGCTTTCATCAACTCCAAGCAATGAAAGGCAATGGTGGAAAAACAGAAAGAGCAAAAAGATGAAGGTACTAATGATAGATAATGGTGGAGAATTCACTTCAAGAGAATTCAATCAATATTGCAAGGATGAAGGAATCGTGAGGCAAAACATAATGCGTCACACACCAGAGCAAAACAGTGTGGCCAAGCGGATGAATCAGAGTATCTTAGAGAGGGCCTGATGCATGATTGGTAATGCTGGGTTGGGCAAGGAACTGTGGACTGAGGCTATTAACACAACTTATTACTTGGTGAATCGATCCCCTTCTACAACCATTGGATGTAAAATTTCAGAGGAAGTGTGAAGTGGTCAACAGGTAGACTACTTGGGAATGCGTGTGTTTGGTTGTGATACCTACTCTCATGTACTATCAGTTGAGAGAAATAAGTTAGACCAAAGAGTAAAGAAGTACATCTTTGTCACCTCTGGTGGTGGTGTGAATAGGTATAGGTTGTATGATTGGGTCACATGGAAAAACATCCTTATTCGTGACATCAAATTCGATGATGGATACTTGTTCCGTAAGGATGAGCACGAGAAATAAAAAAAGTTAGTTGTGGATGTTCGGGTGGACACAAATGATACTTAGGTCATTATAGAGACGCAAACAGAGGTACATGAGCAGGTGGAGCACCCACCTATGAGAAGGAATCTGCCGTGGAATCCCAGGTTACTAGCAAGATACAAGAATGATTCAAACGTTGCTTTTGCCCTCATTATGGATTAGGGGAATCCGTCTACTCTTTGGGAGGCTTTTGATGAGCTAAATGCTGAAAAGTGGAAAGCAGTGATGCGATAAGATAGACTCCTTATACAAGAATGAGATGTGAGAGCTGGTGGAATTTTTCATCGGCCGTAAAGTGATTGGCTGCAAGTAGATCTTCAAGAAGAAACATAATAGGTACAAGGAGAGGTTGGTAGTAAGGGATATGCTCAGAGAGAAGACGTCAACTTCACTAAGATATTTGCACCTGTAGTAAAACAAGTATCTATCATATTTGTATTGGTGTTAGTTGCCCAATACGATCTCGAGCTGGAGCAGATGGATGTGAAGACTACCTTCCTACATGGAGAATTGGAAGAATAGATATACATGAAGCAGCCAGAAGGTTACGAAATACAAGGGGCAGATAACAATGTTTGTAGGTTAAAGAGGTCGTTATATAACCTGAAACAGTTGCCTAGGCAATAATATAAAATGTTTGATTCTTTTATAGTGAGTCAGAGATTTACCATAAGTAAATATGATCATTGTGTCTATTATAAGACACCGAGTGATGTGAAAATCATCATCTCGGTTTTATACGTCAATGACATGCTTATCGTCAGTCATAGCATCTTTGAGATTGACTTACTGAATACTTAGTTATTAGGGAGATTCAAGATGAAAGATCTATGGGCTGCAAGGAGGGTTCACGTCATTAACATACACAGAGATGGGAAGAGAAGCAGGCTATGGTTATCCTAGGCGAAATATCTTAAGAAGTTATTGATAAAGTATGGGATACACAAGGTAAAGCCAGTCAAAGTTATCAACGCGTCTCACTTCAAGCTATCTTCAGAACAATATCCTAAAATTGATGAAGAAAGGTAGGTTATGTCTCTTGTGCCTTATTCGAGTGTAGTTGGCAGCTCGATGTATACCATGGTGTTATGTCCCAAACTCAGAAACTGGGCTCGCGAAATTTTCGATCGTCGAATCCAGCGCCGACAGCCTCTATAGTACCCCATTCTCGGCTCCTGACACCTATATACCAGGTTCCAATCCTGGGATCCTATAAGGAGGATTTTCAATATAAATTTATTTCAGCATAACCCACGAACAATAATCAGAACGCCATCACAAAATCCACTATGATAAAAAACTTTAAGTACAATGCGCATAAATGGAAATACAATGATAATAATAACAAAACTCCAGAAGCTTTACTGCACGCTCCTGCTCCTGCTCAGCTACGACCTATGATCCCAGGATTGGAACCTGGTATATGGGTGATGGGAGCCGAGAATGGGGTACTACGGAGGCTGTCGGTGCCGGATTCAGCGCTCGGGAATTTTGAGAGTCCGGTTTTCGAGTTTGAGGCGTGACACATGGTCTGTACAAGACTGGATATTTCACATGCGGTGGGTGTTGTTAGTAGAACATGTCTAACCCCGACAAACAACATTGGTAAGTAGTGAAATGACTACTTTGTTACATTCGATGTGCGCGGGACTACGTCTTATCTTTTGAGGAATTATGGGCTAAGTTAGCAGGCTATGTGGATTCTGACTACGCAGGTAGTGTGGACAATAAAAGGTCGACTTCCAGTTACTCGTTTGTACTAATGGGTGGAGCAATCAATTGGATGTCGAAGCTTCAATTTGTGGTGGCTCTTTCCACAATTGAAGTTGAGTATATGACAGTGATAAAAATGTTTATGGAAGGTGTTTGGTTGAGAGAGATGATAAATCAACTAGAGCTTCAGCAGTAGGCCGTGCCGGTTAATTGTGATAGCGAAATGCGATCAATTTGGCTAAAAATTCTGTTTATTACTCATATACTAAACATATTGACAAGTACTTGAGGAAGGAGGCGTGACTCTAGAGAAAATTCAAATGAGCGTGAATTTGACTGATATGCTCATTAAGGTGGTTCCCATAAAAAGTTCAAGCTCTGTGCAACTTCTCTAGACTTAAAGAAGACGTAAAAAGGAAGATAGAGTGTGCATGAGAAGCGATGGTGGACCTATGATGCAAGACAAAATCAGAGATGAGAAAAGTAAGATTGAATATTGAAGACATGGTGGAGATTGTTGTTGATATCTTAAATATGTAAACAACAGGATTTGTCGATGCCATCGACAGACCATTTGATGACATTGAAGGATGCTTGATACCATTAAAATTTTTAAAAAAATTTATGTTTTATTGTTAGAACGTTTTGGTGTTTTCTCAATGCCATCGACAGTTTGTCGATGCCATCGAAGTCTTATCGACAGTTTGTCGATGCCATCAAAGGTGCCATTGAGCGCATGCGCAGAATTGCGTAAGTGCGGGATTTGTTTCCGATTTCATTTGTGATTATCATGAAGGCTATGTATATGGGTGTAATCGGGGTTTGAGAGTATCAAAAGGGCTTTCAAATTTGTTTTAGGGTTTCAAGGACATAGCTTGGGAGATTCGAGGTTTGTTCGAATCAAATAATCTCTATATCTTGTAATTTTCTACTTTCATAGCACATTACTATTACTTCTTGCCATGGTTTTTTTTTCTGCGAGAGTCTTTCCATATAAAATTTGGATTGTTTGTATTTGAACTTGATTGTGTGATTTGAAGTACTTTGTTTGATTAATCTTTGTGTGCTTCGACAATTCCCCTAACAATGGATAGCTGATGTTCTAGCCCAAAATCATTCTTCCATAGGATTTTGTTACTTGTTGTCCAAACTCTAATTGCTTTTCGTGAAAGTATCTTGAGTTCTACCAGTGTATTAGAGATAAACTTGTTAGATGCGTCTTTATATGTAGGCACGCCATTTTCTTCCCTGGGTACTATCACTTGTCCCGTGGAAGATTTAGATTAGTTAAAAGCTTTCACTTGGTGGACCAACCAAAACCAGCCTCTCAACAAGAAATAATGAAGGGTCCTAATTGTATTCTATTATCATTGGCATTCAAATCCATAGTAAGAGACACGTGGCAATGTTCCCATTCAACGCGCAGAAGTTCAGTATTATTATTTTTTCCCTTTGATCTCAATCCATGAGCTGCACAGTAGATGAATGGTTACGCACAAGCGGCACATGCAGTTTTGGTTATATAAAAGCACCGATGGCACAATCATATTTTTTAGTTTTTGTAAAAATGCTGCCTGTGGACATTGCACGTACTCAAGTGGAGAGAGGAAGCCGTTTGCCAGGCGTGAGAGAGAGGAGCAGACAAGCGATTGTTGAGAGCAAATTGATACTCATGGGCTTGCATTTGGAACTTATACACGTGGCATATATTATGAAAGTCAAAATTGTAAAACCGGCTGCGAATGTGTAAAAAGTCCATTGGCAATGCAAGTTTGAACTAGACGGCCCTTGAAGTTAGACAAGCGACAAAACAAGCAATCCAAGCAACTCATCTGGTGGGGTCCACTACTGCCAATCAATCATGTCCGATAAATTAACCCCGTTGAATAGTCTTCCCCACACGCTCCTTTTTTTTTTATAGTCAATGTGGAATATTGACTACAACATCCATATGCAGGGAAGCGGATTGCCTCCTACGCCGCTTGGACGATAATCCGTCTGGGCAGGGCTCTGTGTGGCCCATCGTGATGTAAGGATTTTATCCAAGCCGTTCATCTATTTTATCAGATACTTTTACGGTTATATGCCAAAAATAAATTAGTTACACGTCTCTGTTGGACCACACCAAAAGAAGCAGTGGGTGATAATGACACCTACCGTTGAAACCGTTCCAGGGGCCAGCGATTCTTTTTTACCATCTAACCTATTCACAAGGTCATGTAGACCTGGATGAAGTGAAAACACATATATAAGGTTGATCCGAAACTTTTGCAGCTCCCAATAAGTTTTGAACGGTGACCGTTAAATCTCTACTTTGTGGTCCACTTAACCCTCGGTTCTGTCTTATTTTTTAAAATTATATTCTAAAATGATCTTTAAAAATGGATGGACGGCATGGATAAAACACTTACATCAATGTGGTCCAACAGATCCCTGCCCAGACGGATTATCGTCCAGGCGGGGGCAGGGCGCAATCCGGCGTATGCAGCAACCAATCGTATTACAGAGATCTAGTGGAGTTTGACTTGAGGACATGGCCCACCCAAATCATGGCCCATTAAATTAACGATCCGGATCATTCAGGTGGGTCGTAGTCGTACTATTAATGAATTTAAAAGAAAAAAAGAAAAAGAAAAAAGAAAAGTAGAAAAGAGCAGGTTGAGGGGCATGGGAAGAGAGATTCCATTGTTCGTGCATCCAAGTCAATTCTGCATATATGGCTCACCTAGAGTAGATCTAAACCGTTCATTTGGCAATAGTGAGTGGGCCGTGGACCTAAAGCCACAATGGGTGGAAGATCCTAGATGTTTAGTTGGTGACAAACTCACCTTTCATCAACCCGAGCCATCGATCTTGGACACTTGATGGGGTTGGGCTGTTGGGGTTGTTAGATCGGAGGGTGGGGAGGGGAGGGGAGGGGTGGGGTCCACGCCAGGTTTTGTTTTTTTGCGTATAACGTAAGAACGCGGAATAAACGGTGAAATAAGAGAGGAGGACTGAAAAGAGGCAGTGTCGTGATTGGTAGGACGGTTTTCGTATACGTTCATACAAGGAACGTGGGAGGGAAGGGTCACCTCATTAGAAATCAAAACTCCCAGCAGTCCTCCTTCCCATCTCTCTCTCTCTCTCTCTCTCTCTCTCTCTCAAACGCCACCGAGAATCCCAGGACTGATTCCCCCCCTTTCAAGGTGCTTTCTCTCTCATAGGGTTTGTTCTATCTTACCTCGGTTTTTTCTTTCTGTTCATCTCCTTCTTCTTCTCAATCTACGGCAGGAATATGAAATTCCTTGTTGGGTTCTTCTCAAGTAGGGATTTTATTTCTGGGTTTTTTATTTGGGCTCTTTTTATCTTGAAACCTCACGTTATTTGTATTTTGCTCTGTTTTATTTTATTTTTTGAAAAAACCTCTCTCTCTCTCTCTGTTATTTCGATCGGATTTGGGCAAATTTCTGCAGAATTCGAAAGATCATTTCGGGTTTTCAGTAATTTGGGTTCCTTAGGATTTTGATCTGGTTTCTTTTGATGTTGGAACTTTCAAATTTTATTCCCTCTTTCTGATTCTTCATATTAGGCATTTTTCTAATAACAGCAGGAATCTGATGATCCTCGTTCTTGTGTTTGGTTTTCTTACGTGTTATTTATTTATTTATTATTATTTTTTATTTGGGTTCTTTTTTGTTCCTTAGAATTTTGATTTCTATTATCTCTAGGATTTCTTTTTATTATTATTTTTATTTTCACTGCAGGAATTTAAATTTGTTTGGATTCTTCTTAAATCCAGAACCTTTTTCTCTGCATCTTTGATTTGGTGTAGTTTCTTCTTGAAGATATTGATTTTTAAGGTTTTGCTACCTTTTCCTGTCTCTTTTCTGATTTTATTTTATTTTTTCCTTTTCTTTTATTTTTTCCTTTCCTTTTTCCTTTCTCAAATTACTAGAGGAAATTCAAGCATGGGCTGAAAGTGTGATACATTATTTTGAGGTTTTCAGTGTGTACAAGTAGGCCCTTGGTTCAGTGATCCAGACCATTGATGTGATGGAATGCATCGGGTATGGCCCATGCACCAAAATTCCCCCAGATTTATAGATCTTTGCTATAGAGTATTTGGCCTTTTTATTTGTTGAATGTGAGCTGTTGCTATATTTTCTATCTTTACTGCTTATTTGTTGGCCATCTGTTGAAGCATTTAGAAAATTTTCCACTGGGAGATTTTTGGTGCATGGGAGATCCATAGTGGGCCCATAGTATCAAAGGTTTAGATCATTGATCCATTGGCTCGCATATACAAACTGAAAGTATTAACAGACGTTCCACCCTAGCATTGTACACTACCTCTTTTATAATTGACTTCTTCATAAAATTATCGTTTTTTTTTTTTAAATTTTTTCCTGTCTTGATTTTGGTTCTTTTGATATTTTTTTTTTCTTTCCCTTTTTCAAGTGTTTCTCTCTCTCTCTCTCTCTCTCTCTCTCTCTCTCTCTCTCTTTGTTATCTCTCAGTGTTTTTTTTTTGGCCTTGTTTCTGTTTATAGTGGTATTGTCTGAGAATTTAAGGCTCGTTTTTAGAAGTTGACTAAAGCAATTGAAATGCTGCTTTTTTTTTTTTTTCTGTCCAATGTTGAAATTTTGAATTCTTATGCTTTTGAAATTTGAATTATGATGGTTGATTGGTATTTAATAACTAGGTTGTCCGACACATTCCTATCTTGTGGTCTCATCGAGACGAATGAGTAGGGATTGATTTCTACGGGCTTTGGTTCCACATGCTGCCTTTCAGTAGGAGTAGAGCTCAGCCAAGGGCTAGTAGATCTTGGACTTTTCCAGGTGAGCTTTGTACAGTTGCTTGAACTGGGGATTTTTGTTTTTTTTTTTTTTTTTTCTTGTAATAAAAAACATGATTTTCATTGTTTAGTATTAAGTGATGGATTTATTTATGATGGGGTATTATTAGTACAAGAAGATTTACATTGCTAAATGCATTGGCTCTTATTTTATTTACTTCTTGATCAGGTGAATTTATGTTTAAATACCTTTCAAAAAATGTGTAAATGTTATTTATTTATTATTATTATTATTATTTTTTATCAAATAGAAAACGCATGACTTTTGGCTTGTAACTGAAAATCCATAAATTTATTGTTCAAGACAATGGTTTTTTTTTTTTCTTTTGGTATTGTTAAAAAGAAGGGTTATGACGTGGATTTATAGTATTTTTCAATAAAGTCAATTCTTTCTTTATTCATTGGCTTGAACAAAAACAGGTTCTCACTTAGATTTTTTTGCCTAATGAAATGTTTTTTTGTACATCATTTTTCCCCCTCTCATAAGAGATAGTGACAATATCGCCTTTTTTTTTTTTGTATAAATTGGTTATATATTTCTGCCAAGTGTGGAAACTTTTTTTTTATTATTATTATCAAGCCAGTCTCTATGCTCACAATTTTGTTATTATTCCCTTTTTTTTAACCAGTCAAGCATATCAGTAATTTATATCCATGGTAGAACTAATTTTAATCATCAATCTCAAAAGTATGGCGTGTTAGATATGAAGGGCTGCAATCTTTTTCTCATATGTAAATAAACACAACCATTCAGTATTCAAGCTGCCATTCTCTTATATATTGTTATCAGTTTCTTTTTTGAGGGGCGTATGTTAGGAGAATTTAGTTGATTCTTGTGTCATCTATATTGCGTTGGACCATCAAGCTTTCAAAAGTGTATATCCTGCATTGGACCATTAAATGTTCTGAAGTGTATATCATTTAATGGGAACTGATAACCTGATATAAGAGAATGCTAGTTCTGTTGTGTAGTGTTTGTGCATGCATTTATATTGGTCGACTTATCTGTTTTGAACTTCAAAATATTCATGGTTCTGACTATATTGTGCATGTAGGAATGGATTATTCAGACTCTAGGCGAAAGCCGCAAGTTATTGGTAAAGTTATTTTGGCTGGTATATTGATCTCCCTTTGCGTCATCATGCTGAAGCATTCCTCTGATTTTAGTGGCACGAGTCCGGTAAATCTCCATCCTTGAATTTTCAGTTGGTTTTCATTATTTTTATTGATTTTCAATGGAGTTGGTCTCTATGATCAGTATCTCACTATAGCTGCCCATTTGTCTTCCAAAAGAAAAAAACCAAAGAAAAATCTCACTATAACATTTTTTTCCCATGCTAATTTAAGCATAACCCTCAGCATTTGTCTCATACTAATTGTCGAAGGCAGAAGCAGTTTTTGTGTTGTTAGTGGTGTGAGCCAATTTATGCTGGAAGAACTAATAAGGACATCTGGTTTTGTCCATGGGGTACCCTGAAACATCAAAATTTAAATCATACCACTTGTGTGTCCATCTTGGTACTGAAACTCCACTGAAACCAAGTTGACTAGCTTGTCCCAATACTGTATCTCAAGATAGCTGCCCATTGATCTTCCAAAAGAAAAAAACCAAAGAAAAATCTCACTATAACATTTTTTTCCCATGCTAATTAAGCATAACCCTCAGCATTTGTCTCATACTAATTGTTGAAGGCAGAAGCAGTTTTTGTGTTGTTAGTGGTGTGAGCCAATTTATGCTGGAAGAACTAAGAAGGACATCTGGTTTTGTCCATGGGGTACCCTGAAACATCAAAATTTAAATCATACTACTTGTGTGTCCATCTTGGTACTGAAACTCCATTGAAACCAAGTTGACTAGCTTGTCCCAATACTGTATCTCACTATAGCTGCCCATTGATCTTCCAAAAGAAAAAAACCAAAGAAAAATCTCACTATAACATTTTTTTCCCATGCTAATTAAGCATAACCCTCAGCATTTGTCTCGTACTAATTGTCGAAGGCAGAAGCAGTTTTTGTGTTGTTAGTGGTGTGAGCCAATTTATGCTGGAAGAACTAAGAAGGACATCTGGTTTTGTCCATGGGATACCCTGAAACATCAAAATTTAAATCATACCACTTGTGTGTCCATCTTGGTACCGAAACTCCACTGAAACCAAGTTGCTAGCTTGTCCCAATACTGTATCTCACTATAGCTGCCCATTGATCTTCCAAAAGAAAAAAACCAAAGAAAAATCTCACTATAACATTTTTTTCCCATGCTAATTAAGCATAACCCTCAGCATTTGTCTCATACTAATTGTCGAAGGCAGAAGCAGTTTTTGTGTTGTTAGTGGTGTGAGCCAATTTATGCTGGAAGAACTAAGAAGGACATCTGGTTTTGTCCATGGGGTACCCTGAAACATCAAAATTTAAATCATACCACTTGTGTGTCCATCTTGGTACTGAAACTCCACTGAAACCAAGTTGACTAGCTTGTCCCCGGTCCTTTAGTTATGCTTGGAGTCAATCACCACCTGAAACTGGAACATTTCCATGAGTTAGAATGAACCACAACAGTATTGGTACCAGGTTGAGTATGATTTGTTTGATTCTTTGTCTGTAAGCTCTACTCATGAAAGAATAGGATTCCATTGAGAAAATCAGCTGTTGCTGAATGTGGTAGAAGTCATTATCAAAAGTTGTTTTGAGTTTCATTGGGGGTGACCTGAGAATGTGTGATTTTGTCATCTTGTGAAGAGGATTGCTATTGATTATGTGCCCCGTGTATTGTTGTCCGAGTCTAGGAGGGTGTCTTAGTCTTTTACTTTGTTCTAAATCCAAACCTAAAAGGGGAATGATGGTAGATGACACCATTACTGTATTTACTTATATTGTGTCCCTACAAGGAGTCGATCATTGAAAAATGAATCTCCGTTCTTGGAAAGGTATTACATAATGGTATCAGCTAGTATATGTCATATGATCAGGCTGTATCAGCTGATATGGCCTCATAATGACCAAATCTTTTACTTGCGAAAAAATCTAAAAAATTATTGGTAGAATTCTTTGAAAAATAAAAATGTAAGGAATCCCAAAAATGTATTCTTTTTTTTTTTTTTTTTTGTTTTGTACATGTATTTGATGGTGTAATGGGTCATTCTTTGGTAAGAATGATGTCTGTCAGGCAGTGTCAACTTGACCCACTGAAAGTCGATTAAATAGGCTCTAATTAGGCACAAATCAAGAATTATTTGGTGGATTAGGCCCTCTTACATACAAATTCGACAAAAAAAAAAAAAAAAAAAAAAAGATGGAAAAACGAAAGGAGAAAAAGAAGTGGAAAAATCAGTTATGGTCATCAAAATAGGCTTTAGATCTAGTTTAAAATTATTTTCTAAGTTTCCTTCATGGTTGAAATGAATAAAGAAGTGGAAAAATCAGTCATGGTCATCAAAATAGGCTTTAGATCTAGTTTAAAATTAATTTCTAAGTTTCCTTCATGGTTGAAATGAATAAAGAAGCGGAAAAATCATTAATGCAAGGAAACAAGGGAGTTGGCTGATAAAATAATCCTAAGTCCCGTGATTGAAAAATCTATTCTTATCTTTTATTCCAGATAATGTTTCATTTCTTATGGATTTCTTCCAAACTGTATTTCTCTTTTGTTTCTATTACGGTCAAGACTGAAATGAGAGAAAAAGAAAATGAAAAGCTTTCATAATGGGCCTTTTTTGGCTTTATCGGACTGTAATGGCCATATTGACCCCATAATGGCCCCGATATGGGGAGATACGACCCATTTTTTCATAATAGATTGATTCACCCCCATATTGAGTAATGGGAGTGATGACCGTTTTCTTTACGTAATGGTTGATACAGTCACAATGTAACCGTTATTTATACGTCTAGCATTCGATTGTTTTATTTATTTATTTGATACTGGGTGCAAAAGCACAAAGAATGATGAAGTTTTGTATGTTTAAAACAGTGCAAAGTTTCCTTCTTTTTTTTTTTCTTTTTTCTTTTTTTTTTTTTTTGTTGAAGAAATTCTATGATACTATATTAGTGGCCTTGAGGTTTTACAAGAGGGGTAAATGATTCACTGATCTGATGGTCCCACTATGGATGAAGGATGGCTGCCAAAGTTTGTGATGCAAGCATATCCATCTTTGTGTGGATCAGCTTGATCATGTGTCTGGGGTTCACATGCCTTCACATATGGAGTCCACATGGGTCCACTTGATGGGAGGTGACAACTTTAGATACTTTGTATTTATTGCTTATTGCTTACTGAATAATAAGGGGGATTTGTCAAATTTTCCCTCACTAGGGCTGGTAGGGGCTAGTGTTTAAGTGTAATTTCCATCTTATTGGGGTTTTATTTATTTGTTTATTTTTTGTGTTAAAGTCTTTGAAGCCCATTTTGGCCATGCGATTGCTATTATGGTTGAAGTTTAATAAAAGTTTGAGAATAAGCTTCGTATTTTGTGTGACATATGTTGTTTGGTGAATATTAGCATGTATTGCTAACTCCCAACCTTCAACATGTGTTCAGAAATTAGACTCAAGGCATGAAGTCTGTGCGGTAATGTCATTTTATGTCGCTGTAAAGTTAAGAGTGATATACTGTACCATAACTGACAATTTCATGATGTCTATAGATTTTTGTTTTTGAATGGCATTTTTTATGGATTTCTTTGTTTCGAACTTCCAGTATATTTTTTCATTTCAATGCCATTTGTTATCTCCTATCAAACTTTGATTTTACCTTGCGTCTTGTTTCCAGTTCTCCCGCCGCGAACCTGGGGTAACGCATGTCTTAGTGACAGGGGGTGCTGGTTACATTGGCTCACATGCTGCACTTCGACTACTGAAGGACTCATACCGAGTAACTATAGTGGTATCTCCCATCGTATTCTTTCTTGTATCCTAATTGGATTTACCAAATAGTTGGGACAAGGCTATGATGATATCTCCTAATCAGATTATGACTTTCTAGAGAAATGTGCTTACTACTTGCCAGAGAAGGATCCCAGTGTGCAAATCCTGCTTTAATTCTAGTCATTCATCATGTGTTACGCAGTGTAGGAGTCAGCTCTGGCAAATCAGCCTGTTTGGTCATCAAGTGCTCCACGCCATGTGAAATAAAAAAGATGGATGGTTGAAAAAGAATTGACGAATAGTCTACATTTGATTTCTACATGTGGCCACTGATGACCATACATTGATGTGCCTGATTTGTGACAGAAGACACTGTTGGCCCCATCTTATAAATGTCCTATATCTCTCCCACATGTGCGAATCAGCGTGTATTCCTCCTAGTAGCTGTGGAAGTGCTCAAATTTCTTTGCGTTTATCTAATTTCCAGTACCATTAATTGTAAGATTTAATAAGTCTTCCTTACACAATAATCTTTCTCCATTTTCGACAGGATAATCTTTCTCGAGGAAACCTCGGTGCTGTTAAGGTTCTTCAGGGGAAATTTCCACAACCTGGGAGACTTCAGTTTATCTATGCTGATTTGGGGGATGCAAAAGCTGTATCCTAATATCATAGATCATAGACAAAACGAACATGTTCATGGCATCATCTTTTTGCATATTGAAATGGACATTAAAACTTGATATTTCCTTAAAGAATATTCAGGTGAACAAGATATTTGCAGAAAATGCATTTGATGCCGTGATGCATTTTGCAGCTGTCGCTTATGTGGGGGAGAGCACCCTTGAACCTCTTAGGTATGTGGATTGTCTTCCAGAAAGCCTCAATAATTCTTATTAGTTCTACTCTTTTAACCTGAGTTTTGCAAGACAAAAAGCAACTGGGTTTGTCTTGTTTGCAGTTATTTCTTGAATTCTTTTTTGCTTGTTCTTATTTCGTTCCTTTTTCCAATTATGAAAGACAAATCGCGTCTTTCAGCTTCAGGTCACTACCATTTGATTTGCACCTTTGACTTCTGGCTGACTGATGTGGGATCAATCTAACAGGTTGATGGTACTAGTTGATAGATTCGACTTCAAATCAAATATATGGGATAGATCACAACTAATTTTCTTCTCCAATAAGGCTGGAAATAATTGATAGACCGAACTTCCCAATCTACAGCAATTTAAATAATTTCCAGAATGCAGATAATTTTTTTATAGCTGGGAATTGATTTTGTGCAACTAGGAATCCTTAGAACTGTCTTCAGCAGTGATATGTCATTTTCCAGCAGCTAGGACAATAATTCAACCTCCAAAATACAAATTCCGGCATTCGACACTATTCCCAAGGACTCCAAAACAAATTTCCGGTGATCTCAAAAAGTTCCAGCAGAAAATGAAAAAAAAAAAAAAAATGTGAATCCAAGGATATAAGCAAGTCAAAAGCATGTCATGTTTGCTCAGGTAGAATATGAGGAAAGTTCAACTTTGATAAGAGACAAGGGTCTAAAATTCCAAATCCTCAAATTGATCCCACATTTTATCTTCTAGAAAGAAAAGACAGCAATCAGTCCATAATAACTAATCCTAATGCAGAATAGCCTTATATATGATAAAGCAAAACCCTAATCTCTTCTTTACTTTTTTTTAATCCCTTTGTTGGTAGAATCTATAATTTTGTTATTTTAAATCTTATGGTCCAAGTTGGATCCAACTTAAATCCTATCAGGCAAGAATATGATTTTCTGAAAATGGAACAGCCTAGGGTTCCAACCCATGGGTCAGTGGTAAACAGAGTGTGTTTCAACATTGAGGTCATGGGTTCAAGTCCATGTTACCTTTCAAAAAGAAAAAAGAAAGAAGGAACAACCTAGGGTTTCAAGATTGTTAGCAGTTCTCTGTGTTTAGCTGAAAATGGAACTTAAGGGAATTCCAAGAGTGACTACTTCCCAGTATATGAATTTTCTGGTTGTTCTTCATGGTTCGATTCTACATAGAAATACTACGGAATGAAATAAGTTGACAAAAGACCAATGTCAAATGATGAGTACAGTTGATTTGGCTATATCTTATGTTTTCAGAATTTTTAATAATGCATACAATTTCATGTTTTGATTCCACTCAGCTCCTTGTGATTCACTTTCTAACTTAATTCTAATGTTTTCTAGAACATCTAGGGTTACTGCATCTTGGTCCCCTCATATCATTGTGTTCGGAATGAACCTATTGATGACAAGTTGCTGACACTCCATGGTCCATATTTCAGTTTCTTTTTGCAATACTATTTCTTTTATCACAGTATTATAAAAGGCTATGTAAATTGGAGATGGGTACATGTTATGATCTGTGCATGGAAGAACCTGCAGACCTGATACACCACCACGAAGTACAATGGTAAAAAGTCGAATTCCTGCCCTAAACGTGCAACTCCACTTGTCATGCATGCATGATATATCAGAACATGCAACTTGTAGCATACATGACACCAATATGATCTGTCCGAATTGTCAGTCCATTGTGGATCGTAATTGCCTGAAAAATCATACTGAATGGCAATCCTGAAATGCTCAGGGGTCCAAATTCAATGAGTGAAATCAGGAGTTTTAAGATTGTCCAATCTGCATGAATTTCGGGCTATGCTCCATCCAAAATTGTACTGCATTTTGTTCATATGGATTGCCTTGCACGGATGCCGCATGAGTGACTGTATGATAATGCTCTCTGGCTGCAAGATGCGTGTCTGCACATGCACACCCGTATGTGTGCTTGTGTGTAATAAGTGTTACTTTTTCAGCCAATCAAAATGTCTCTGAAACTCAATTAAATGCTAAAATATTACTGTGTAAACCATGTATCTACAGATTTATTTTTATTTTTATTTTTATTTTTAATTTGGAATAAATCGATGACTGCACTCTTATTTTCTATTGATTTTTGTATACTGCTGATAAGAGGAAGTCCTCCCCATGCTTTCATATGAAATGCCTTTTTATTGTTGACACTGCCAAATTGTGCCACAGGTATTATCACAATATTACATCAAATACCTTGGTAGTTCTAGAGGCTATGGCGGCACATCGTGTAAATACATTGATTTATTCTAGTACTTGTGCTACTTATGGAGAGCCTGAGAAAATGCCTATTACAGAAGAAACTCGTCAGGTGAGTGCAGAATGCCATTTGATTGTTTGCGACTCTAAGGGCCTGTTTGGGGGAGAAAAATAGGACCACTCCTATTTCATGTCGTCCTAGGAGCTAGTGGGTTCACTTGCTACAGCACAGTATTTAGGCTGTAGTTCCAACACAGTGCTTGTTGCATTTCATGTCGTCCCAGGAGCAAGTGGGTTCACTTGCTACAGCTCAGTATTTGGGCTGTAGTTCCAACCATTGTTGTCAAATGCGATCGCATATGCCCATATGCGATCGCATATGGCCATACTGTTGATCAAATTGCATATGCCATGATGGCATATGTGATCCTGGCAAGTATGCCATGGCATACTTTTATATGCGATCAATATGCAGTTGCATATGCGAGTATGCGATCGCATACTGCATATGCGATCGCATATTTCCCAATAGCCAAGAGTGGAAAATTTTTATTTTTATTTTTTATTTTTTCAAATTGGAGAACTTTTGCCTATAAATAGGCACTCATATCCCTCCATTTTCACTATTCTTTACTCCAAAGCTCTAAATCTCTTACTCTTTCTCTCTTACACCTCTTTCTTTCTTACTCTAATCTCTCTACAATTATTTCAATTATGTTTATTTTTTGTATTTTATAAGTTGTGCTTACTTTTTGTAAATTAAGTTGTAGGTTATAACTTGTAAGTTGTTTTAAGTTATCCATTTATCATTAAAATTTCTTTGTTCGAAGTTTATAATAATTAGTTATCTTTTAATGTAGCTTGTTGATTGTTTTGTTAAAATTTATATAATATAATATAAGTAATTAAATATATCACTTAATGAAACACTCAAACTATGATGAAATAAGTAAAATGACCCAATCCAATCATGTGTACTTATTAGATGAGGCCCCCCCCCCCCCCTTTTATAGAATTTTTAGATTTAAATTAATAATTTAAAAAAAAAATGCCATGGCATATGCGATTGTGTGATCGCATATGCCGATCGCATGCAATCGCATATGCGATTTGACAACATTGGTTCCAACACAGTGCTTGTTGCATTTCCATAGGTGCATTCCTTCAATTTTACGGAGGCTATTGTTTTGGAAATGTAAGGGGTGCTGCTGCCAGACAACAGTGGATAGCGAGCTGTTGTTGGCAGAGCCACCTGCTTATGGAACTACAAAAAACAGGAGCGCTTCCTGAACTGGTTCTGAATGGACCCAAAATGTTCTGGCACATTTGCTTTGAATTACTGGGTGTGGATGAAGAAATATTCTGGTATGTAATTCAAGCTGTTTGAAGTTGAAATCTTATGACTGATCTCTGTAATTTGCCAATGCAGGATCCTATTAACCCATATGGAAAAGCCAAGAAAATGGCAGAGGATATCATCTTAGATTTCTCGACGAAATCAGACATGGCTGTCATGATTCTAAGGTTGGTTGTTTAAGATTTCCAAATTTCAGACCTCTTTCTCACAAGATGATTCTTGTTCCTGGTAGATGTTTTACTTCTTGATGACTGCTTTCTCTCTGTTGGCTGTTCTGTTTCCTCCAAAATTCTTCCATTTCTAAGGCGGGGTAAGAAAATGTCTTCTCGAGCAACTTGCTTAGACTAATAAGCTGTACATGTGCATTCCAAATGTTCATATGGCGTGGCTCATGGTGGATAAGAGAGCCAATAATTTCCTGCATCCTGTCTGGTTGGGCACCTGTTATAGGTGGATCACTGGTGGTGATTGTCCATTACCATCAGCTGGCTAGGATAATCTTATAGGAGGAAATTTAGTATAGCCCATGCCGTGATAGGCCCACCAAATAAATTGTTTCATTTAGTGAAAAAAAGATAGGGCCCACATGTGGCATTGCTCGTTTTTTTACAAAATAGGGCTGTTTCTTTGGATCGAGCATCATATTGTATCTCATCTAATGCAAAATTTCTTCAAACCAATGATTTAAATATCGGTATCAATGCACGCATTGCACCCTTGGAATATGTAAATATATCTGGTTTTGCATGGGAAATATTGTGTATTGCGGAATGTATCATTGTTTGGGGGAAACAATGGGAAATGATGAAATTTACAATAAAACATCAGGATTGGTTGAGGGACATGATTAAACACTTGGACTAGTGTAGTATCGGTATCATTACATATTGCTAACTGTGGATATGAAAACATGTATCAATATCACTGATACCAGTAAATGCATCACTGACTGAGAGAAACATAGGAAAAAAGATGGATTTTTTCAGTGAAACATTGGGAGATGCTAAAATACATATATGATAACGGATGGGCAGCTAGAATAACAAAGTTGATGCAGACTGATGCCAACAGGTATCTAGAAACCTAATAATAGGGGATGGAAGAATTCGGGCTAGAAAAAGCTCTCTCTCTCTCTCTCTCTCTCTCTCTCTCTCTCTCTCTATATATATATATATATATATATATATATATATAACCCTAAGCACCCCTCTTTATTTTTTCTTTCCCTTAAACCCTAGATCTGATATCACCGATACCGGTAAATGCATCACTGACTAAGGGAAACATAGGAAAAAAGGTGGAATTTTTCAGTGAAACATTGGGAATTACTAAAATACACATATGATAACAGATGGGCAGCTAGAATAACAAAGTTGATGCATATTGATGCCAACAGGTAACTAGAAACCTAATAATAGGGGATGGAAGAATTTGGGACTGAATAATAAAGATTAAAGAAATCTGAAAATTTAGGAAGCAACAGATCTAGGGTTTAAGGGAAAGAAGAAATAGAGAGGTGTGCTTAGGGTTTTATATATATAGAGAGAGAGAAGGGCTAGGGAAACAAATAGAGCCTTTTCTAGCCCTGTGGAGTTGGGAAAACCCAACCTCCATATTAGGGTATGGATGTGAATGGGATTTTTGAATATTCCAGGGATTTGAAGGTTCACAACTTCAGAAATCTTGGATGAGACCTTTAGATGATCTTTGAGGGTCAATGGGTTTGTCTAAATTCAGAAATAAAGAAAAACAAATGAGATTCAATGGTTTGAAATAGAAGATGTGAAAGTAAGAACAGAAGAAGATTATAGAAGATTAGAGGGAAAGAGATATGTTTCACCATGGAATCAACACCAATGATGATCTTGGAATCAACACCAAGACGTTGGAGAGGAATTGACACCTCTACCAGCCACACACCCAAAGAAAGCTCTTTTCTTTTCTTCAAAAACCAAATTACAATGTCCTCTTCCCCAAAGGGAAAAAAAAAACTAAATTAAGACTACTAGGCTGATTTACAGAAAATACTTATTACTAAAATACCCCTGCAATCAACTTTTCTTAATGAAAAGCACATGTGTGCTGCTGGGCTCAAGGGGGCCCAACCACACCACTTATTTTAGCTTTTAAAAGTGGTCAGTTGACTTGTGGGCCCCACCCTAGCCTTATTTCTCCTTTTATAGGCTTTAAGGCCTCAATCAACATATTTACATATTTAGGAATAAAAAAATTGCAAAAAAAGAATCATACATAATAAATTTCCATTTAACAGGGGCTAAAGCACGTGCTGTAGTGCAATAATAACCAACATAAGTTAATTTCCTAATAATATTATTAGGAGCACAATTATCACTTAAGAAAAAGTCATCCATCCATGCATGTCTACCCATACATACACACATTAATAATCCATCCATGCATACATATGCTAATAAGTCCATCCACCCATTTAATTCATGCATGCATACATGCATGTCTAGCCATCCTATCCATCCATCCTTCCATACATGCATGAATCCATCCATACATACACGGAAAAAAATACAATTATACATCCTCCCATCCATGCATGCATGCATACATACATCCATGTCTATCCATCCATCCATTTGTACACCAATACATTCATCAATCCATCCATGCATACGTACATTAATGCATCCATCATTCATGCATACATACACTAATACATTCATCCATGCATACAAATACATATACATGATCCACATCCATCAATCCAACCATCCAGCCTTCCGTCCATCCAACTATCCATCCATCCGTCCATCCAACCACCCATCCATCCATCCATCCATGCATACATACACTAATGCATCCTTCCATGCATGCATGCATACACTAACATGCACACATGATCCATCCATATTCCATACATTCATAACACATCCATCCATACATGCATACAAACATGCATACTTGATCCATGCATGCATGTATACATAATTATGAAATAAAATAATTATTTTTTTAAAAGTATAGAATTTTTATTTTTTCATTATTCTTCAAGTTCCGAAAAATATTTTTTTATTAAAAATGCAAGACATCACTCGTCAACGTTCATCCATAAAGGAAAAAATTAATACTTTTTTCATGAAATAGTGCCATTTAAAAAAAATAAAAATAAAACAGTTTATGTTTTATTTTTGCATTTTTGAAATTTTAAATAATTAAAATTTTTTCTTTCTAAAAATTTGAAGTGGTCGAAATCCACTCCCCAACCAAATCCCCATTTAAAAACTTGCCCTGTACATACAGCATTGGCCACATTTGACATCCATAGCATCTGCAGATATATTGGCCTTTACTATCATTATTTAAATCACTGATTCAAACCACATTTGTATATTTTTGCACAGCCAAATTATCTAGTCAGGGGTTGAAGGATGGTTAATCCTGTTGGATTAAATGACACTAGAAGTCTTAAAATCTGGGACTTCTTTATCTCATACATTAGTTCTTTCTTGTGATCCTTGTTTCCTGATAAGTGATGCTTATCGGTAGAGGCAGAAAAGGAGTTGATTAATTTTGAGAAATGATTCATCAGCCCAAAAACACTCAATAAACCAATAATACATGCTAAGAAATACAACAGGGACTTGCAAGTTAGAACTTGCAAATGGACTTGCTGCCACCTGTGGACAATGTGCAAGACTCAAGCTGCACATCAGTCTTGTCAAACCAGATGCCCTGGCTGAAACTCAGGCTGGAAGTTCATCTGGTATGCAACACATCCACATTGAAGGTAGACTATCGGTCAATGCTTTTAATCTTCCTTTTCTTTTCAACACCCACTGCCACAGTGGCCTTATGTTGGGCCAGGGCATCAACATAGGGGCATCCGCCTGATGAGAGGCTTCAATCTAGTGAATTTGTGAACCTTGAGTCCCTTGGCAAGTTCAGATTTTTTGCAAATTCCATTGGCTTTTTGGCCATTGCCATGAGATGGTTTACGGCATATACTCATGTTGTTAAGGTCATGATGACATGGGAGCAATACTGTTTCTTTTCTTTTCTTTTCTTTCTTTCTTTCATTTTTTTTCTTTTTTCTTTTTATTTTTATTTTTTGAAATGGCAATTTAATAAATCAGCCTTGTTAAATGATTTTAGCCTATAAATAAAGCATTCTCATCATCATCCGCAGGCAGGTATAGGCTGAAAGAAAGTAAGCTGGATCATCTTAATGCTGGATCTCTTCTATGAAATACTTCCATACTGCCCAAGCAAGGGTGCAAATGATTGGGCTGGCCCTCTTTGGGCTGAGTTCGGTGTGAGCTAAAGGTCTGTTGGCTAGTCCTGGCAAGGGGCTCATCACAGCCCTAACTTGTCCATGCGTTTGTACCCTTAACCCCATCAGGTTAGTAACTACATCAGGTCTGTTGCTAACCTGATGGAATCCAATCCATTGATCTAGGCTGTTCATTAGGTTCAGTGCACATTTCATGGCTACCATGCTGGAATGGAATATCCAATCAATGTGAATTTTTTTTCCATGGTAGGCCATGTGTTCTGATTGCCATGAACTTAATTGGCAGTTCAGATTGATCTATTGGACTGTCCAAGTGAGCCAATTAAACTAGGAGCACTATAACTTACAATGCTCTGAGCGCACTGGATTAGTTACACATGCACTATTGCTGATACTGGTACCCTGAGCATATACACATTTTGTACCCTATCATCAAAAGATTTCATGAAAGCTCTGTCAAATGTCAAGCATGAACCCTGCTGATGGGACTTGCATGAGTGAGATGGTGAAGGGGCATCGTCAGATACACATGGACATTGCATGTCTGAGGTCCGGGCCATTCATTAGGTAAGAACCACTCGACACTTAGAACATGTCCTGGCCTGGAAAGTTGGTCCAATCATTAGGTGCGCCATCAGTGTGCATTGAATGCAGACTGTTAACAGTTTTTATTTTTCTGAATTTCTCATATCGTTTGGCCCACCTGATGAGTGTACTACCTTGATTTCTGGGCCAGGGCATTTTACCTGATAAATGGCTTGTCTTGCACATGTGCCTTGCCACCTCATGTGAGGTCCCCTTCACCATCTCACTTGCACATGTCACACTGGCATTTCTCTTCCTGTTTTGAATAAAGTTTGTGCAATAATCTGTTATATTTGGATTTTATAATGAGCAAAACTACTCATCAGAGATGCAGGTCATAAACTGATACTTATTTTATGCGTATTGGCAGATATTTCAATGTAATTGGATCAGACCCAGAAGGAGCATTAGGGGAAGCTCCCAGACCTGAATTGCGTGAACATGGCCGGATATCTGGTGCATGTTTTGATGCTGCTTTGGGGGTTATTCCTGGGCTTAAGGTATTGATTGCTGACCACCTTCCCATGTTTATTCATACGCAAAAGGTATCTGGTTCCTTGACACGTTAGCCTGTACAAGTTGGCCCATGATTCATTGATCCAGGATGTTGATCTGATGGAAGCATGATGGTTGGGGCATATACTCTCCAAAAGCCTTCCATACTGGGAGATCTTAGCCCTCTATTCTTTGACCTCTTATTTCTTTTCTCTTATTTCTTTTCCCCCCTATTAACTTCTGTTGTATACAACTGATGGGATAGTTTGGGGCATCCCCCATTCATGGTGGGGCTCATGATATCAACAGTCCCTACCGCCACACCATGGACTTACTTGTGTGGACTGGGCTTCAGGATGCTGTTGCACATCCTGATGCCTTGAATACTCCAACATGGAACCCATGTTATCTTCTCTGCTGGCTAATCTAATCTCCTTTGTTTTATTTTGTTTTGGTAAATCTAATTTCTTTTGGGAAATTGTAGGTTAAAGGAACAGATTACCACACAGCTGATGGAACTTGTATAAGAGACTACATTGATGTCACAGATCTAGTTGATGCTCACGTTAAAGCTCTTCGCAATGCGAAACCCAAGAAAGTTGGCATATACAATGTCGGCACAGGAAAAGGTCATCAAAATAGCTCTTTCATCATTCACAACTCTCACTTTTCTGATCTTTCTACCCTGTTTTTCTTTGATCGTGGGTGTGCATAGAGATAGCATATAGGCCCTTGGTTTTTTTTTTTTTTTTGGTAGAAGCATACAGCAATTGGGCAAGAAAATGGCTTTCTTGCTCAACCGACAACCAAGGTAGGGGGCCCGCCCAGCTTTATGTAATCCAGACCAGTGTTTTAAATAACGGCAAGTAGTGTCTTGCGTAGCGTTCAGCCCTCTGTAGGGTGTAGAAGTTTACACGATACTTTTATTTTTAAATTTAAAAATAGGAAAAATATGATGCATACACTGCAGCATTATGCTATGCGCGTACACTACAAATGCTATGTACACTACAGGGGATTTGCGCTATTTGCTAATGCTACATAACCTTGTAGCTACACTACGGATGCTATTTAAAACACTAATCCAGACCATTCGTGTGGTGGGCATCCATCATTGATGGGTCAAGCCACAAAAATTTCTCCACCAGAAACTCTTAAACTGGTGGATTTTGTCCCATGTGCAAGGTATTCCGTAATGGTAATTGTGGCTATAACGGCCACCACTCTTACCTTTACGATTTGGGTCGTAATGGCTGTTACAGTCCCTGTAACGGCCGTTATGTGCAGCTTTTTATTGAAAAAAAAAAAACTCGAAATATCTATATCTGCCCTATAACGTTGAAAAATAATAAAATCCAACAAACATGTCTGCCCCGTAACAGACCATTATGGGGCTATTACGGGCCTTTACATTGACATAACGGGTCATTTATGGTGGTAACTAGTAATTTTTTTTCCATAAAAGTTGTTACGGCTGTTACGACCCCGTAACGTGTAACAGTTGCCACCGTTACCTTTACGTAACGGCCTTTATGGCATGCCATTCCCATGGGCCGTTGTGTGGACTGCCCAGTT
Organism: Magnolia changhungtana; assembly: GCA_030180095.1. Lineage (NCBI taxonomy): Eukaryota > Viridiplantae > Streptophyta > Magnoliopsida > Magnoliales > Magnoliaceae > Magnolia > Magnolia changhungtana. The sequence continues at coordinate 8,331,769 of JASAUF010000591.1, forward strand.
GCGGGCCATCAACCAATGGAGGAGGATTCCTTGAAGGTTTCCCATTGTCTTTTACTGCAAGAAACATCCCTTGGTTTCTCTTCTTAAAATTTGACAAAGTCCTCTCTAACATCTAGGATAAACGCATGGCTTTGTCTATTCTTGTAGAGATGGCAATATCATGGCTGTTGTCCTGGCTAGAGGATCTTCCTCATCAGTGGTGTTTTTTTTTTTTTTTTTTTTTTTTTTTTTGTTGGAATTCATTCTCTCCCAGTTTTTCTTCTCCTTTTTAAAAATTAAATCCATTAGTTCTAAGGAAAAAAAAAAAGAGAGTATTTTCGATGGAGGTGACTTTTTTCATCCAGACCATTGATTATTAGTCCTGCCAAATGATGGCGGTCTGGACAAAGGAAAGGTGGATCCCCACATGTTATTCCCTCAGAATTCAGTCTGGTCTCCCACTCGTTAGATGAGCTGGTAGAGACAATGTAGTAGTGTAAGTGATCCAGGGTTCAATCCCTGGTAGTGTTAACTTAAAAAACCAATTCAGTATCTTTTGTCCTCAAGAGAGTAGAGCTTTATGGAGCTACCTAAATTCTGGTGAAAAATCTAAAGATTGTTTGTCTGTGGTGATCAGGTAGATCAGTGAAAGAATTTGTGGAAGCGTGTAAAAAAGCCACCGGGGTCGAAATTCAAGTTGACTACCTCAGCCGCCGGCCTGGCGACTATGCTGAAGTCTACAGCAACCCCTCC